>SZWC01004590.1:147804-161373 GCA_023375785.1 Penium margaritaceum
GAGTGTGTGTGTGTGTGTGTGTGTGTGTGTGTGTGTGTGTGTGTGTGTGTGTGTGTGTGTGTGTGTTTTATGTCATTGACATGTTCCCTTGTACCCCTCGGCATTATACACTAGCTTTGGGTACACGACAAATCTGAAGCTCCTCAAAAGCCGCATTCAGTTGTTGTAGTAGATAGGTGTTCGGACTCTCAAGCCCCGACAACTTATGTTACATGTCTTTGTTAATGCAGGTTAGTCGAACGATGGCCCCCATTGTGCCGGATGTTGACAGGATGGGCAGCAGCGAGGGCAATGGATTCGTTGAGCCTGAGGGGTCTATCACTGTGTTGGCTTTTGGGTTCGTCGGTGTCGTGCCTTTCATCGCGTAAGCTGCCACTGCTGTCTGGTTTGTTGTGAGAGTGTCGGCGTTCGCGTGTTGTTGATCCTCCATCACCGGAGTATTCACGGGTGACTGTTGCTTGTTGTCGGTTGCGCTTGCTCCGTTCATCGTTCCCGTTGCAAGGTCAGCAAGCATATGAACGGTGGAAATGTGATAAACACTCATGCGAGGTTGTTGCATGAGTGTTACGCCGAGAGGAACATAGGTAGTTAATGCGTCGGTTGCCCCTCCAACGCCTTTGTGCTCTGATACCAAGTGTTACGCCAAAGGAACATAGGTAGTTCACATAGATGAGGTACGGGACAAGAGACAATTCAAGGAATGGAGACAAATGGACATTGTGTATGAAGCAATGATTGAACTTCAATGACAAATGTCGAGTGAGTTGAGCACATATCTACAATGACGAGAATCTGAATGAGGCGTATGTTGGGTTCTTGTCCCTCAAGCTGAGCGACGCATGCGAGGTCGCGCCGTGAGTGGCTGCTTTGAGAAGCTTTGCTAAGAAATCGGGGGGCTTAGAGAATGTCGAGATGCAATTCTAGTCAAGTACAACACTGTCGAGAAGTCGTGCGAACGACATTGGAACATCAGTACGGTTTGTGATTCTTCTGCCGGCCATTATGGAAAGTGATCAAAGCAATGAGAACCTTCTGGAACTGGACACAAGAGGTCGAGGCAGGTGGCTAAAACCATCTATCTTAAGATTGACGCACACTGGGTCATGAATGTAATGAAGAAACGCCCAATCGCAGAGTTTAGGGACTTGTGCACATCAAGGACGTAACATTCCGCACCTCATCCTTATGAACCATTCACGTTTTCCTCGACGCAACACAAAGAGGCACCTACACACCCAGATCTGGGACTCGTCCACATCTGATTGGAAAGAAGAAATGATGAGAATTTATTGATCCGACTGAAATTTTTGAATTTAACTAAGTGTTTCATGTGGAATTGTTGTAATATAGAGATGTGTTCCGTAACCGAGATATCGTTTGGCTTAGTTTTCAGTGGGCAGCTCGACCTCAGGGCCGCGTTTATGGAGGGGCTCCATAAGGCAGCCCTTTTCTCTCCATTGTCAACGAATGGGCCCTGACCGCCAATCTCATCAGCCGCGAAGCCCTGCCGTTTGATGTGAGTGACCACAGGGCCCTTTGAACGGATCCTACTTGTGAGAATCTCAATGTGGCGAAGTCCAGTGTTGTCGCAAGCCCTCGACCGACCAGAGCAAAGACCGAGTCATGAGCAAAAAAAAATTGACGTTTAACTTTGTCACGCTAGTTTGTCTTGCTAAAACACATTTTCCAGTTGGTACTCGACGACTAGATGATTTCCATGCCGAACTACAGACCCATGAAGCGGGCTGATTTCTTGTCACGACGAGGAGTGACCAGCCGGTACAACAGCCGGCAAAGTGTTTTTGTGAAGGTTTCCAACAGGCCCTCGTGTTGGTCGCCACCAAAATCCGGGTTCCCTTGCTCATGGATCCAGCAATGCAAGTCCCCGCGTTGGGACATATGATGTAACACATCAAACATTTAGAAACAGAACCTAAAAATATCTACAGTCAAGAAAGACTGTCGCAATCATTACCTGATTGCAACGGTCCATGGACACTGTTCTGCGACTGAAACCATGAGGTCATGTCAAGATTGACGCAAGCGCATGAAGGAAATAGAAGAAATCGAATCCAAACGACCATCTTGATGGAAAGTAAGGTCATGAAGTTTCCACCGTTATTTCTACCGAAATACATGAATAGTTACAACTCAAAACAAATCATAACTTTACAAAGAAACATCAACGTAGCTTCGAAAGGCGTGCCGAGCCATGACGACTCGAGCAAGGAAAATACCACTCCGATGAGGACGGTCATTCAGTTTTACAACGCAAACTTTTCTGAGCTCGCCGAAGCCTTTCAACGCTAAGTTTGAGCTCTCGCATTACATTGGTATTAGAGCGCCAGGGTTCGAGTCCCTATGTGGATGCCGAAGGAGGGTCCACTCCTAGGTGAGAGGAGTGTTGCGCCGGCTGGCCTCTCCTCATGGCATGAACGGGTCCCTGGCCTGTGGGCGATGAGACGGGATGGATTGAGGGTCGGAGACCCTCAATCACCGTGGTTTTGGCCCAGTGGGCCAAGCTTCTCGCACTAATTTGTTACATTGGTATCAGAGCTAGGTCGATCCGCTAACATCGCCATCGTCTCCACTCCGTCGTGAGAGTCCTCACACACCACGAGGAGTGGTGACTAAGTCGACAAGCAGCATGTGACCTCGTGGTGGTGCTGGTGGAACGCCGCCCAGAGGTGCCAAAACTCCACCATCTCCATGCGCGCACACCCCACCTCCACCAACCCAACCTACTTCCGCACAGTACTACTCTCATAAAGGGCTAGTGGACCAGCAAGCAACCACATCAACCTCTTGCTACAGCAACAGGGGAGGCACAAGGGGCAATCCAGGAGCCTTCAGCATTTTTCTTGGCGGGCGCCCAATCCAAGAAGAACAAGGGACCCGCCAGTCCCGGTTTCTCTAAGCAGAAAGGAGTAGGGAGAGCCATAACTTGGCCTTCGTTCCTCCGTTTTCTGTGCCGTTTTTTTGTTGGATCCGTAAAATCGGCCACTGCCAGTTCAAGTCATTTTGTTTCACCATTCTACTGAAATTCTGTGGCTATTTCGAAAAAAGTGATTTCTACCTTGTAATTTTCACTCTAGTTTGCAATTCTGTCTCCAACATGCCAGTCTATGACTTGAATCAGGCAGCTAGTGCTGTTTAACATTGCCTGTCCTCCCCCTTTTTCCAAAAAAAAAAAAGGTGAAGGAGGTTTGGCTTGGAGCCACCTCGGTCCACCAATGGTTTGAAGCGAGGCACACATAGTCGAATAGTGTGTCCTCCACCCAGTTAAAAAAAAAGGAGAAAAAAAGGGGAAGGAGGGAGAGGGGGGTAGGAGGAGGAGGTTGAATAGTGAGAGAGTTGAAGCAAGGCCTTGCCACAAGGATGGCTAGCCTTGGGACCGGACTCTCTGTGGTCTTAGGGCGTGCTTCGAGCACCAGCCCCCACCGCTCCAATGAACGCACGCCCTTGGGATCCAAGGAGCGTCGCGGGACATTAGCGCCCGGCGCCCACCTTGCGAAGTCGCGCCGAGAGGCGACGGCTAGAGGGGGAGGTGCCTGCCCAATGTCGCCAAGGGATGGAACGCCAACATCTCCAAAGCATGGACAACATTGCGAGACCCCCGTCGCGGCCGCTCAGCAAAGCGATGGAAAAGTCGGTCGCTCGCCGTCGAGCTCGGTTTCGGCAACGAGGCCATGCCCGTTCCGATCACTCGTGCGAACGACAATGGGTTAAAGGCCACCAAGGGGAACATCGCTAATGCTGATAACCTTAACAGGGTTGCCGAAGGAGACGAGCATGGAGATGAATCGCACGATGAGCCAGCAGATCGCGTGGTCATTGAAGCGGGTAGCGAAGTTGACGATGAATCGGACGCGATTGACAAAGCTAGCAAGGGCAGTAAGGCGGGCAATTCTATGCCAAATTCACCTGAAGCAGGCTCCAACCAGATGGAACGTGCATCCGAGCGCGTGGAAGACGAGGGTCTTGCTCTCGTATCGGCGGGAGGAGAGCGAGCCAGCCGAGTTCGACGACAGCGCAGCATGCGCTCGATAGCGCCGCGCGTCGCCTGAACGTGGACGAACAGCTCGATCACCTCCGCCCCCGCCTCCCTCCTGAGGATTTTACACTGGCCGTGACCGTCATGGGTGTCCTTGCATACGACGGTGACATGGTGCGCGTCACGCTTCGCGAACGATCGTTCATGGTGTAGCGGATGAATGAGGAGTTGTATGAGGAGAATGGGAAGTTGATGCGCGAGGTTGCGGCCACCGACCACCGCGCAAAGGTGGCAAAGCAGGCGATCAAGGAACTTCGCGCCAAAGAAGCCAAAAACCAGCGTGCTATGCTCAACGCAGCAGTTGATGCGGCGCGTCACGCAACCGAGGTGGAGTTGGGACAGATTTTGGAGCGCCGCGAGCGTGAAAGTGCGGAAAGTGAACGTGCAAATGTTCGTGACGCGCGTCGAGCTCTAGTCGTCGATCGTGCTCCTCGCCTGGAAGCAAACGTGCCTGAACCACAGGCTGGCGCAACTCCGACTAGGGCCCAGAAGGAAGGCGGGACTGGCAGCCGTGTGGTTCTTGAGCCGGCCGACCGTTACGATGGCACGTGCGATGTCAACACGTTCTTGATGATTCTTCAGAGGTAACTCCGCCTTGCTTGGATTGAGGAAGAGGAGTGGGGTGGACAAAGTATGCTTTCTTTGAAGCCAAAGCCGTTTGAGAAGCTGACGGAGCTCTACAAGCAGAAGCAGCAACACTCAGACCCCACTTGGGAGAAGTATTGTGAACTAATGCTTGAGCTGTACTCCAAGCCTGTTGACTCGCAGAAGGCAAAGAAGGAGCTCAAAAGCCTCGTGCAGGGGAGCATGTTGGTGGAGCGGTATGCCGAGGCATTTCTGAAGACTGTAAAGAAGGTCCACGATCGCCACCTGACTGAGCAGGCCAAGATTGACCTCTTTTAGAGTCGTTTGGCCAGCCCTCAGCTGCGATTCTTCTGCCTACACGAAAACGACAAGTAGAAGTCCCAACACGCACTGACAGCATGCGTGTGCGCTGTGTACAAGCAGAACTCAAGCTTGTGGGATCGGGACATGCGTGAAAGCAGGCCGGCGCGTGAGGTACCATCAGCGCCAACGAGCGGTGCACCAAAGCGGGCAGCAGCGGCAACGTCTCAGCCCTCCAAGAAGTTCTGCCGACATGGTGGAGAGAACAACTCCTGCTCTTCTATCATCTGCAGACGCTGCCACCAGGCTGGGCACATTGGGCGCGACTGCCCCCAGCGTGACTAGCAGCAACAGCATGGACAACAACAGCACAGTCATGGCGCTCGCCAAGGCGAAAGGCCAAACCGCTTCCATGGTGGAGGCCAGAACCGCTTCCATGGGGTTGGTCAGCACCAGGGTGGGCAACGTGATGACAACGGAAATGCCCATGCTGGCCAGGGACGCCCTCACGGGGGGCAGCGCCAAGGCCAGGAATTTGCAGCCATCCAATGTCAGGGGGCATAGAGTGGTCAGCGTGGACACAAACGTCCCCGTGATGATGACGAGGACTTCGAGGGAGGTGCTAGGAGACGCGTCCACCATCCCCAGCATGGTCATGAGCAGGATTTTCACGATCCCCAGTTGCTACCAGTGGGCTGCTATTTGGGGTTGCGGTGAATCATGGAAATGATGAGGACATGATGTTCATATTTTGTGATGATGGTATCAAAAACTTTGACCTCTTATCGGCACAACAATTTTCAACTGTTTATGTACCTTTGGTGAATCCTGAGTCCCTCTACCATGATGACTCATGTCCACTCTCATATGTGTCCAAAGATAACCTTGAAAATTGCACGAGTCTAGTCGTAGCCACTAAAGAAAGTTGGCAAGATGTGATAGAAGCTCCACACAAAGCTCATGAGAAGAACTCTCTGACGTCAACAACAGTGGCTATGCCTATGGGTCCTGAAACGAGCAATTATGCATTTAAAGGATGGAAATTGCTGGCTTCATTCACCAAAGGACATCGCATGTGGGAACAATTCGATGACATGGTTGAACTACGAAGAAACACTCATGCTTATCGGATCTACCACCTCAAGGGAAAGCCTCTAGTGAGCCTTTTCATATGGAAGTCCAGAGCATCGATGACCATGCAATTCGATAGAAAACTGGCAGGCGTCCCTGCACGCATCTTGGTGGATACTGGGGCGGATGACTCGTATGTGAGCGGTGCATTTGTATGCACATGGTAGTTAAAGTACATGCCTCGCACTGGCACGGTGGTCATTGGTGATGACAGAGAGGTGCCAATCCTTGGTGACTGTGTGGCACGGCTCACACTACCCGGCTTCACCACCAGTGTGTGCCTCATTGTGCTTGATCTCATGGATCCGTTCATTGTTGTTCCTGGAGACTCGTGGCTTGTGCACCGCAAGGCACGCATGTGCTTCAACTCGAAGACATTGCAGATAAGCAGTGGAAGGAGAATGGTCACCCTGTCTCCAATTTCACAAATTCAACGACCTGAAACGAAGGCTCAATCAAGCCTCTCGGCGCTCCAAGTGAAACGACTACTTCGACAAGGGTGCCGTTGTTTACTTGTAACCCTGAAGAAAATGGATAACGAGGCAGAGGGTGAAGTACCCCAAGGCGTCGCAAACATACTCTCAGAATTCTCTGATGTTTTTGAGGCACCGCCGGATGGGCTACCACCTCATCGAACGGTCGGACATACCATTCTGTTGGAGCCCGGGGCTGTGCCTCCCTTTTGGTCTGTGTATCGCTTGAGCCCTAGTAGAACGGCAAGAAGCAGAAGCCCAAATCAAGGAGTACCTCCGGAAGGGTTGGATTGAGCCAAGCTCTTCCCCCTTCAGAGCATCGATCCTGTTTGTAAGCAAGAAAGATGGAGGCCTTAAGATGTGCGTGGACTATCGGGCATTGAACAAGCTCACTGTAATAAACTGGTACCCGCTCCCGCGCATCGAGGACCTATTTGACCAGCTTCACGGGGCAAAAGTCTTCACGTCTCTGGATCTATCACAGGGCTACCATCAAATCCGGATCACGGAGGAAGATGCCCCAAAAACAACTTTCAGAACTCATCTCGCACACTATCAATTTCGGGCCCTCTGCTTTGGACTAACAAATGCACCCGCAACATTCCAAGCAGTGATGAACAACATCTTCCATGAACACCTCGGCAAGTCGGTCCTGGTGTATCTTGACGATATCCTCATCTTCTCCAAGAACCACGAAGAACACGAGCGACACCTCCGAATGGTGCATGAGATTCTTTGCAAGAACCGTTTTTTGCCAAAAAGAAGTAAGTGCAAGTTTGCGCAGCCAGAGCTGGAGTACCTTGGCCACGTCATTAGTGGAGAGGGGATCCGGATGGACCCTCACAAGGTGCAGGTCGTGAAAGAATGGCCTCAACCCAAGAACATCGGTTAGCTCCACTCTTTCCTTGGACTTGCAAATTACTTCCGGCGCTTTATGAGAGGTTATTCCACGTTGGTGAGCCCTCTCACCGCCCTGACCCGGAAGGCGCACACATGGGGTTGGTCAGCAAAATGCACTTAGGCTTTTGATGCTGTGAAGACGATGCTAATCTCGGCACCGGTATTTGCACTCCCAAATCCAAAGAAGCCGTGGGAGGTACGCTGTGATGCATCCATTACAGGGTTGGGAGCTCTACTCGTGCAAGACGACCACCCTGTTGCCTACGAGAGCCGCAAGCTCTTAGATGAAGAGACCAAGTATACCACTAGCGATCAAGAGCTGCTGGAAGTCGTGCATGCTTTCAAAGTATGGCGCTGTTATCTCGAAGGTGCCGAGGGACAAATTGCGGTGGTCACAGACCACAACCCTCTCACGTAATTTCAGACGCAACCGAACCTTTCAAGACGACAGGCACGGTGGAGTGAATACTTAAGTCGCTTCACATTCACCTGGCAATACAAACCAGGCCGGGTTAACGTGGCAGACCCATTGAGTCGAAACCCAACACATGTGAACCTCATGCTAAGCGAGAATGACAGCAGAAATCGACACTTTGCTGCTATTGCGGCAGCAAAAACATTGCACACAAACCCACTCCGCCCACCCCCAAGACCACTGGTCAGTGTGAACCCTTTCAAAAATCACATTCGGATGGGCTACACTTTGGACCCTTGGTTCGTCAAGCCAAAGAACATTGAACGCTATGGCCTTGTGGAGGCTGCCCGGTTATACTGGCATGGCGAGCAGGTGGTGGTCCCGGATGTCAATAACTTGCGACAAGAGATCATGTTTGAGTTTCACAATCCTCCCTCCTCAGGTCACATCGGAACGAAGAAGACAGGACATGCTCTGGCTCCGCACTACTGGTGGCCAGGGTGGAGCAGTGACGTCAGGAAGTACTGCTTGGTGTGTGACCTGTGCCTTCGCAACAAGACTTCGAACAAGGCACATACGGGGCTCCTCCAGCCTCTACAACTCCCTGACATCCCATGGGAGTCAGTGTCCATGTATTTCATCATGGGACTCCCAGAGACCAAGAAAGGCCATGATGTCATCTTAGTCGTTGTGGACAGGGCAAGAGGAATGGTCCATTTGTTGTGATTTGTGCCGTTCCTGTACAGTTTACTGTGACCACTCGGCCGTGTCCATACTCGTGCAGATCCCTGAGGCAGGCGGCCCTGGTGACACCGGCGTGACGACAGGCGGCGGACTACCCGTCCGGAGCTGCCCGACCACTGTCCAAGAGCCCCAGATGTCACCGGGATTTCTTGCTGTGTCTTCTACGTCTTGCAGGCGCCTTTCGGCGGACTGGGCATGAGGCCCATTTGCATATTTTTGCATTGTATACTCGCTGTCATTCTATGGATACATGCATGTGACCAGTAGTTGCGTGCGTCTTTTGATTCTGCACGTCTAGGTTCAGACGGCGTAGGATTCTGACATGTGTGCGCAGAGTTACGGCCAAAAACAGTGGTTTTGGGCCGGTTTTAGGACAGCTCTTGGACTGCCGCGTGCGACACCCGCCGTGCGCCGCGGCAGGTATTTATGCCCTGGACCTGTCAGTTGTCATTTCTCTCTGCATATGCTATATTGAAGCATTCTGACACTTGGACTTGTGTCTCCTAGCCAAACCCTTGCCGTTGTGTGTACGACCTGTGCTTGTCGTCACCGTCTGACTAGGCACTGACGCCCGGTCAGCGGCCGTGTTGCTAGGAAGCTTCTACGCACTTTCTCATGGTATCAGAGCAGTGAGACAGTTCTCACTGAGCTGCGCAGCAGAGACGCAGCAGAGCAGCAGCAGTGAGAGTCACCGCTGCAGCAGTTCTTCTGGTACCCGTTGGAGACGGCCGGTCGCCGTCCGCGTACTCCACCCACCACGTGAGATCGTAGCTGCTGAGGCAGCAGCAGCAGCGCGTACCGCCACACAGAGGCGTGTGGCGGCTGTGGTGTGTGCAGCCGCCACCCCCCACAGCCGCAGCAGCAGAGCAGCAGCAGCAGAGGCGGTGGCGGCAGCCGCGCAGCAACAGCAGCGCAGCAGCAGCGGCCGCCACAGCAGCTTGGTAGCAGCGGCGGCAGCAGCAGTGCAGCAGCGGCGTCGGCAGCAGCAGCGCAGCAGCGGCAGCGGCACAGCAGCAGCAGCTGCAGTCGCGGCGGCAGCAGCAGCGCAGCGGTGGCAGCAGCAGCAGCGCGCGGCGGCGGCAGCCAGCAGCAGCGCGCGGCGGCGGCAGCCAGCAGCAGTTGCAGCGCGCAGCAGCAGCGCCGCGCGCAGCAGCGGCTGCCGCGCGCAGCAGCACAGCAGCAGCAGCGCAGCCGCCGCTGCCACCGCTGCACACGCAGCTACGCAGCTGCTGCTGCAGCTGACAACACAGCTGCTGCTGCAGCTGACAACAGAGCTGCAGCAGTAGCTAGGCGGAAGCTGCTTCATAGCTTTCGCGGAGCTGCCGCGCGCCACCGCGCGGCGGTAAAACCGTGACAAGAAGAAAAAATAAAGGGGACGAGCTGACGTCAGCATTGTTGGTTGCAGACGTCATCAGGTCGTGCTGACGTCAGCAACCACTTGCTGACGTCAGCATAACACTTGCTGACATCAGCATAACAGCCAAATTTTCAACCGAAAAGTCAAAAGTTGCCAGCGTTTCAACTCCTCGAGAAACGCAGTCGGTTTTGAAATCTGGCAAAGTTGACGTGTCGTCCCATAGTGAGCGGCGACATGAGGTCGCCCGACGACAAGGACAAGGGACCAGGTGATCCCTCCTCCTCTTCTTCAGGGGTATTGAGCCCTCGCTCGCAGGCCATTGAGGACCTGCAGAGTCAGCAGGAGGAGATGCGTCGTCTGCAGCGAGAGCAGACTGACGCGATCCGCACGCTGACTGAGCTCCTGCGCGCTTAGTCCACGGCTCCTCCGCGGATCTCCGAGGGAGCTGCCGGCGTTGCGGCCTCCACCCAGCACTCGGCTCAGGCGCCCGTGACAGGCGCCCCGCCTGCTTCACCTCCTGGCGTGGTTTCTCCACCACCTGCGGACCTCCTTGATGACGAGCCATTCATGCCAGGCTTCGAGGATGACCCCCAGGAGCGGGAGATTCGCCTTCTACAGGAGCGCCTCCGTCAGCTGCAGACGGGTATCCGACCTCCACCCGTGTCCCCGATACAACCGTCACCTGAGTTCCCCAGTGACCACCCTCTACCAGGAGTTTTTCCCATCACCCGCCCTCCTCAGCCTGCGGCTGCTCTCCCCACGGAGAGGCAGCCAAAGGACTTTGAGGCACCACCTCCACGGTACATCAGCGAGGACGGCTTTGACTGCTGGGAGATCCTGTTTCAGGTGTGGGCTACTTCTGAGGGAGTGTGGCCTTACTACCACAGCCCATACCAGTCTACAGATCCAGCACAGGTGCTGACAGCAGCCCGAGCCATGCGAGGACTTCTCTACGCCATGCCACGCGAGACTGTTGTTGACTTCCGNCCCTTCCTCGGCGAGGCTGGCACAGGCACCGGAGCTGATCCTCGTGGAGGCTGGGATCTGGCGTTGTCCCTCCTGGCCGCAGAGACGCACGCCACCCATGCGTCACACATTCGTGCCTTCCACTCCCTCCGTCAGGGACCAGTGGAGCCTGCAGCGGACTACTGGCGACGCGCCATGCGTATCTACACGCGCCTGGGGACCTCAGGGGGCACACAGCTGTGGGCGCTTCGGACGATCATGCTCGGAGTTTGCCTGGAGTACACCTACATATTCACACGGTACAGCGACGTTGCTCTCGAGCCTTTCTCAGCCACCCTGCAGCTGCTCCCGTGGGCCCATCAGCTTTTCCTCCAGGTGACGTCGGCCCGCGAGGCAGCAGTAGCACATCAGGAGACTTCCCTCGCTGCCACAGTCCTCGCCTCACCACCGTCTTCCCTCCTGCAGTCACCCTCACCTTCTTCCATCACGACCTCATCTTCCTCCTCCTCTTCGACCCTGTCTACGCACACGCAGACGCAGGGTGTTGCAGCAGCTGCCCAGGGGAAGAAGAAGAATAGGAAGTGCGGATCGGGTCAGCAGCAGTCGTCATCCAGTGGTAGCAGTGGCCGTTCCGTGCACTGCTATAACTGTGGAGGTGCCCATCGCTACACCGAGTCCCAGCAGCCGCTCGACTGGGAGCGGATCACTCGCGGACTTCAGGCTGCCCATGCTGCGCGCACCGCGTCCGGGACGTCGACCGCACACTCCTCTGGACGCGCGGCGACTACGACTGCAGCTGTTCCTGCATCCTCACCGGCGAGCAGCAGTGATCCAAACCCACGTGACCGCACCATCGCCGAGCTTCGTCACATTCTGGCGCTTCGCTTTCAGGGAGGTGCGAGTGTTTTGTCATCGTCGAGTGGGTCACAGACTGCTTGTTCGTCCGTCCTCGTGACTCGTGATGACACGTGTGGGGGAGCACAGTCCGCATGTGATGATGATGGGCCTTACTGCACTGACTGGATTCATGAGTCTCACCTTCGTGATGTACGTCGTTCCTTCTCACTGACGGCTCAGCGTCCCTCTGATGCCGAGTGTTCTATCGCTCGTTGTACAGTGACGTCCACCAGTCGTGACTCCGGTGGCACTTGGATCATCGATTCCGGTGCCACCCACCACATGACGTGTCGTCGTAGTGACTTTGTGGTACTTGGTCCTGTCACGACTGTCCGTTCCGTTCGTACAGGTTCTGGTCAGTCCTTACCGGTTCACGGTGTTGGGGTTGTATGCTTTGATGGTCCGTCTGGCCCCCTGTATCTCTCTGACGTGCTGTTTGTGCCTGATCTTGAGCTCAGTCTGCTGTCCATGCGTGCCTGCACTCTGATGGGTCTCTCCATTGAGCATACCGCTGATTGAGCAATTGTGACTGCTCTTGACACCCGTAGCATTGTCTTGCGTGCTTCAGTCGTAGATGACCTGTACCGCATTGCTCGGCCCTCCTCCCCTTGCTCTCCCTCCTCCTCTGGTCGCGTTTTTGTCACTGGTGTTCTATCCCCGGAACACCAGCGGTTGCCTCACCGACGTCTGTGCCACGTGGGCTCCGACACTGTGTCGAAGCTCATCCGGACACAGCCCGCTCTTGGTCTTGACGTGGCTTCTTTCGAGAAGCCACCAAAGACCGACTGTCTTTTTTGCGCTCAGGGTAAGATGCACCGGTGCACTTACCCTGATTCGCATTCCTGAGCGCTGAGGCCCCTCGAGTTGGTCCACTCAGATCTGCTGGGTCCTCTTCCAGTCGAGTCACTGTCCGAGAGGGGCCGGTATGTTCTGACGCTGACTGATGACTTCACCCGGATGCGGTGGGTCTACAGTCTGCGTCAGAAGAGCGACGCCGCCCTTGCGGTTCGGCTCTGGCTCGTGATAGCTGAGCGTCAGTCTCGCCACACGCTACATACCTTCCGCTCGGATCGCGGCGGCGAGTTCCTCGGCGGAATGGACTCATTCTTTGCTGAGCACGGAATTTTTCACTAGGTCTCCGCTCCTGCTACCCCACAGCAGAACGGTGTATCTGATCGCTGGAACCGCACCATGGAGGATGCGGTCCGCGCCATGCGGTCTGAGTGCGGTCTCCCAGAGTCCTTCGCTTTCGAGGGCTTCGCCTACATGACCTGGGTCTGGAACCGCCTCCCGCATGGTCCGCTTCCGGATCATGTTACACCGTACGAGCTCTGGTTTGGCCACCGTGCCGACCTTCGTCTCGCACGCGTCTGGGGATCCCTGGCCTCTGTATGGTACACCGAGGACCAGCAGGGGTCCAAGGTCTCCCCTCGGGGTCGCTTGTGTGCCTTCATCGGCATCTCCCCGCGGTCGAAGGCCTGGCGTTTTTGGGACCCCACTCGCCGTCGTGTCATTGAGTCTCGTGACGCGCTNCCCACGTCCCTTCCTGTGAGGGTTCTCGGCGGATGGGGGAGATTTCTCTGCCGTCGACTACTGGTCGCCACGCTGATGGGTCCGCTCGAGCCCCCTCTCGGTCTCCAGCACTTGACGTTCCGGCTATCATTGCCGTTGGCCAAGAGATATCGCCTGTGCTGCCCACTTCACACCCTACAGACACCACGGCCCTCACGCCTCCTCCTGCGTCATC
>SZWC01004591.1:43193-75169 GCA_023375785.1 Penium margaritaceum
AACGGTTCTAGGAACCGCACGCACCTGCAGAGCTCTGGCCACGGCCCTTTCGAACGGCCCCTGCTTCATCCGCTGGTACTCCTTGTGCTGCCGTCGCAACCCCACCGCCAACTCCTCCACGTCCATCGCCGCCAACGGAACCCTAACCCTAGCCGAAGCCGCCGTTACTGACGCTCCTCTCCCTTCTGCTGCGGTGGAAGCAGAGGCAGCAGCAGCGGCAGCCGCTCCTCGGCCATCTTCTACCACGGCAGGAGCTGCTGCTCCTGCAGTGGCATCGATGCGGCCTTCTTTGCTACAGCTACCGCCGCCGGCCCCACCGCTGCTGCTGCTGCCGCTGGCTTTCCTCCCCCGCGCTTCTGCTGCTGCTGCCGCCACTGCAGCGATACGCTTGAGAAGCAGGTGGTCGCTGAATAACACCGAAGCGCCCTTGCCTTTGGCGATGCTGCTGCCGCTGCTTCCGCGACCTTTCCTCATGGCGCTTCCTCTCCGCGCCACGAAGTTCCGAAACGAAAGCACGAGGTTGCTACTACCGGCTGCCTGTCTAGGGTTGCGGTGCCCCTTGAACTTTAAAATGTCTGGGTGGGAGAGAAAAAAGAGTCCTTTCTTGGGGGTTACCAAGTAACCCAATGCAATCGGTTCGGTAGCCAAGAATCTACCCTGACGTCAGAAAATCCGCTGCACAAAGACTTCCGCGAGGCCAATTCTGTCTCCGGTCGGCGTTTCTGTCCACCGACAGCCCATCGCGTGTTTTCCAGTCATTTTTTCTGCTTTTTGTCGCGTCCGGACGACATGTTCTCGCCATGCGTTGTTCTTCCTGCGGAAGCGACTCCCTGTCCGAGAAAAACGTGCGATTTGGACAAACTTCGCGCAGCAACTAAAGTTTTTCGCGATAGAGATACCGGACATCGCAAGCAAGCACGTGACTCGACCGACGACTTCTCCTCGGACAGGAGGAGAAGGTCTAGCAAAACTCACTTCCAAGGCAGAAAACACGTTTGAACCCGGCCTCAATGTATTACTACATAACCCCGATGCACGCATGCGTGCAGCCAATGCCACTAGTTGAAGAAGAATTTAGTGCAGGCAGGGATTCTAACCCATTTTCCAGCGTCCAAGCCAAAAATTCTACCTCCCCCCCTGCTCAGACAAAAACTGCTCCAAGAATACGTCGCTTTCAACTGTTTCATCCTGAAACCGAACGGCAAACCCTTCGGGCTGAAGAAAAGAGAGCACTTTCTTCTTGAAACGGAATACCGGCTCAAACATATCTTCCACCAACAACTTTCTCTTTTCCCGAATGGGAAAACACCACAAGAACAAAACGTTATTGACAAAGGCAAGCGTGCAGTTCCACAAGAGTGCGTTGATACAGTTCTTCATAAAACGAAAGACAGTTCATCTAAACACGAAAATTGTTGCATTACGTCGTACACAAACAAACCACCAGCATTCATGTACAAACTTCAGCTTATTGAGGACGGTTTCACCGCCTCCACTTTCATAATCACACCTAACCTCGATATAGAAGCCGCTCATTTTCTTGACACTCCAATCCATGAATTAAGCATATGGACACCGGTTAATGCCAGAGACAACAAATTCCTCGGCCATTGCAACAATGTCTCAATCTTAGCATGGCAAATCGATCTTGCGAAAACTCCAAAACTCATGGAAATCTATAACTTCCTCGAACAATACACCAAACCTGTCAGATACCAGGACAAGTGGGCTCGGGGAGGTTATCTGGAATCCAATGACAAGGCTCTACAAAATATACTTCACTCAAAAATTGTACCAACAAAGCCTAAATATACCCTCCTAAAATTCCTTATTCGCAGCACCCAAGTACGGTACAGACTACGCTTTTTCCCTCACCTCTTTCAAAACGTATGCCCTCTGTGCAGCTTACACGGTGAATACATCACACATGCCTTTAAACAATGCCCAAAACTCCAAACCGTCCTCAATAAACTGAAGCAAAGTTTCCTCATAATGTGTCAAGAGAACAATACCACAAGATTTCTTTTCCAACATCGTCACCAAAATCTTACATGGTTGCAGCTACAACAAGCAATCACCTTCCGTGAAATTCGGACATATAGGTGTCGAACTTCCATGAAACAAAGACTACATCTACAAAATCACACAGCACTACTGCGCCTCAAAATTACCAAGATCTTCAATAAACACCTCAATCTACACCTCTTAAGTCTTCATCAGAGTCCAAACAAAAAACCAGCTGACCTTATGGCCCAACAACTTTCACCCCCCACCACAATTTGCAACATAGACAAAACACTATCGCCACCTCGCCTTGTTCTACACCCAAGCTTGAAGCATCTTTGGTACAGCAAATCTAACACATTGGGGGGCCGAGTATCTCAGTGGATAGGTTAAAACCTACCATTGAACCTCCAACCACAGGGTTACGACCTGTGGTAAAGATACTCTTAGGGGTGAGGATTAGTGGGTGAGACTCCTACATAATCCATGGAACGAGGGTTCCGTGGGTACCTAAACTGGTGCAACATAAGTTGCATATGGCACAGTCTTTGACTGAAAGCCCTCGCTAGAGAATGACCTTTGTGGTCTTTAAGGGTGCAGCATACTGTAGTGTCTTTTATATTCTCCTATTTTTTAAAACCCATTTTAGTGACAGTTGAGTTCGACTATAATTTCTGGCCCAGGAATATTGGATCTGCTTTGTCCAAAGGCCCAGGAATTCCTTTATTGTTACGTTGGTCGAAGTTCTTGTTCACCTCCTTGGTCTTTCCCTTTAACTACGCGGGTCAACATTTGAAACTTCGGAACGTCGAGGGGGATGTCGCACCCCTTCCGTCGTTTTGCAAGTCGCAGCCCCCTTCCTAAAGGCTGAGCGCGCCGTCAAGAAGTGACTGTGTGCATCGGACGACGATCTGAAGCACACAGTTTGTCACGTTCTGCGCGCAGGCTCGTGGGGACTGCACGCGGAAAACGTGGAGATTCCTGACGACTGGGAATCTCCACGTTGGAATGTAGATGTGTACCAGTCTTCAATGAAGTTTTCCTTCTTTTGCAGCAATTCTATCACTACATTGTTGACTGAAAACTATGTGTAGAGAAACGATGATTTGGGAATTTCTAGATTGTTTCGTCCATAAAGGAAAAAGTTAAATACGTGCTTGAATGGACGAAGGAAAATAATTGTTTTAGTCGAACATAAGAGACACTACAGTAGGTTCCCTCACCTCTAAGGCTATCTTATTCACCAAAGAAAAATACTACCAGCTGCCTGTCCTTTGATGAACTTGGCAAAACGTGCCTAATGCGGTATTCTCCTGCTCGGTGGTTAGAAGCGATTTTCGAAAAAGTGTTTTTGGGTGCCAGGAACGCTGCTCGACTTCAGAAGTCAATTCCAGAATTCGAACACCGTTCCCCCAGGCTACTATACCAAATATCCCGCCTGAAGGTATCTCCACTACTCCTGGTCTCCGCCGTTGGGAAGTCTAATCCTGGTCCTTTCGTCTCATGTCGATTTGCGAATCTCATGCACTCCTCGCAACAGCTTCAGAGCTTGCGAAGTGCAAGGCATGGGACACGAGCATCCAAATTCAAACAAAAAACCTGAAACACAAAAGTTCAAAGGGCAAACATATTTGAATTGTGTTGTTTGCGTATCGCCTGCACGCAAACACACGAGTTCGAATGACGACGAAGGCACGTTCCTGTTTTCAAGAATCAACCATGAAAACTTTCTTCGTCGGGTTTTCATATCTCGTTGATTCCTTGTACAATGCCGCATACCTATAAGGCCCCGCTACCGACGGAATCGTTTTTCCCATGTCCTTATCAAATCACGTGTGATGTCACTTGATGGCGACGTTGGTGTTTTCGCAGCAGGGTCAACGATGTTTCGCGTGGACTCAGCTCCAATCAACAGGCACCGACCAACAGAACCTAGAAATATCCCAACCGCAAGGAAGATCCAGCTCATAGATCGTGCGGACTCAGCAAAGCCGCTCGCATTGGCCTACGATGCATGTGTTGCATTCTTGATTTGTCATTAATTCTTCTGTGTGTTGCAATGGAGCATTTTGGTCACATTTTACCAATGGTGAGAGGTGTCAAAAATTGATTGAAAAGTATTTGTCCATCAGTCGGTCTCATTGCACACATGAATTTGACGCCTTTCAACATGATCGTTCTTCCTCTCACACAAAAATGTAATGGGAGGGCGCTCCCAAGGCAGGTCTCTCTGGCCAACCAGGAGGCGCTAAGGCATCATCCACCTATGACTTTTGAAGAAGGCAGCCCGCGTCAAGACTGGTGTCAAACTAGGCACCTTGGACAAATTGATCCAAGTTCAAAAGGTATTAATCCTATGTGGAGCATGCCTATTGGGGCCGTGGAGATTACCAGGTTCGGTGATGACATGAAAAGAGTTAAAGTAAAAATGGATACTTTGGCTTCGGAAGTCAGCAGTCTAGGGGCGGTCCAGCAAAATTAGTGAATACGTTCGCATTTGAAGCCAGGATCCGTAAAAAATTAATGCTCTTCCATTTCCACCGCCTTCGTTACTAGCGCATTACGGCGGTAAATCAACTCGCACGTGCGGACCCATCTACCGAAGCACACCTCAGCGCTGACTGTCGCGTCGTCAGCATGGCGAACCACTTCCCCTTAACTCTCACCCTTAAACTCTCACCAACGAGCAGGAGAGCGCCGCATGAGTGTCACTTCTTCTGAAGCGATTCATTGGTTTTGATTATGATTACATGGTTTCAGACTTATCTCTCTCAAACAATCCATTTTCTATGACTCTTCGAGTAAGAGGGGAAAGGTTTAAAGCAGCAACCAAGACTCCTTCCAACTTGCGCTTCATGCTATCTTACGTGGATGGAAAACATTCCTGGGTTTTTGGTTGTTCACCAAGCAATGTCTTCGACCTTAGCACGCAGCAAGCAATGCTCTTCTTCTAGGGGTGCATTGTTACACCGAGCAGGACGTAGGTGGTTCAGAGAGATGACGTACGAGACAAAAATGATTTAAGGATTTGGGAAAAATAGATAGTTTGTATTAAGCAATAATTGCACTTTATAGACAAGTTCCAAATGAGTCAAGCACTTAAACACAATGCCGAGAATGAGAATGATGCATATGTTGGGTCCTCAATGCTCAAGCCAAGCGACGGGTGCGAGGTCATGCCATGAGTGGTTGGTTCGAAACGGTTTGCTAAGAAGTCGGGGAGGCTTCAAGAATATCGAGGAGCAACTTCATGAAAGTCTATCGCGGTCGAGAAGTTGACCGAACAATATTGAATCATCGATATGGTTGGCGATACTTCTGTCGACCATTTTGAAATGTGGTCGAAGGTTTAAAAAAACTCTTGAACGGAAAACCACAGGTCCAGGCAGGTGGCCGAAATTCCCTTGGTGATCAGCGTAAAAAGCCTGAAGTTACTACACAGAGAGCTATGAATGAAATAGAAACAACCCTCTTGTGGAGTTTAGGGACTCCTATACGTCCGGAACGTAACACTTACTCCATTTTTTACCACAACGTCCCCACACATTAGCAGATGTAAGCTAGTAACAATGGTAGTAGCCATCAATCAGGTGATCAACATCTTGGAGGTTGTCTTAGGCCTCCCAAGTGTTGTGCGTGGCATCGTAGCCATGCCACGTGACAAGGTATTTGGTCGATTTTCCATTGGCGTCGATGTCCAAGGATGTATTAAATCACGTACTTTGAGTCCCCATCCACTTGTGCAGGTGGTGGAGGTAAGACGTCTCTTCCAGGGAAGTTTGTGTTGGGGTTGCATTAGTACTTCAGCTTGTTGATGTGGAAAACAAAACGTATCGCCTTGCTATCAAGTAGGCAAAGTAGAGTGACAACAACGGTTTGCATTTGCACCAAATAAAACAGTCCAAATCACTAGGGTTTGAGCTTTTCAAAGCCCTGTCATCGCAGTTTGATGTTCTCCAATTTGAGGGGGACGCGATTGCCAACACTAGCAACGTCATCGCCGTGATGTCAGTCAGCCGCTTGCTTCATTGCTGCTTGTGTCTTCTGGAGGGTTTGTTGTGTTTCCTCCTAAACGTTTGAGAGCTCCATGCGGGGATGTTGACCACGGGGATGCTGCTTTGACTCCGTAATTTGCTCGGTTCACTAGCTCCAAAGGGATTTTACCAGTTGCAATAGAAGTAGTGGATTTGTATGTGAGTTTGGAAGTCAGCACCTTGGTTGCCCAATCGATGTGGTGTGGTTCATACTATGTGCGGAGAAGGTGTTTGAGCATCTCATTGGTTCTCTCCATTTGCACGCCGGTTTGACAATGGAACGCTGTTCATCCTTGGATCTCACTTCCATAACATGTCATCAGTTTGGGCCAAAAACGACTAGTGAAGCGGCCGTCTGTGTCATTGTTATGGTATGTGGAACGAGGTGCAGCCATACGATCTGGTTTAGAAGTAGACGTACTATTCCTTCTATGGTGGTGGTGGTTGTCATTGGAATGAAGTACAATTTTTTATAGAACATGTCAACCACAATGAGGATGGCATCGTAACCCTCAAGGGTGGCAGACAATCCTTTCATAAAATCCATGCTGATGTCAATCCACGACTCCACCAAAATGGGTAGGGGTCGGAGTAGACCAGACGGCCTCGTGAGGCGAGAGTTCTGTCTCTCAAACGTTTCACCCAATTTACAGAAAGCTGATATGTCGGTCTGCATCTTGTCCCACTAGTAGTATCTGACCAGCTTCTTGAGTGTCGTTACCTTGCCAAAATTTCCACTTGGACTAGTGTTGTGGCATTCCTCCAATACCATTCTCCGTAGCCCTTGTTTGGTGGAACGACGACTTGGCGAGCGAATTTTCGTCGTCGGTAGGAGATATTGACCTAGAACTCAGTCTTGTTGTTCTCACAAAACCCCTCGTAATCCTTCATGAATAACCTCGCAAGGTAGGGGTCTCGTTCAATGAGTAACACGTTCATCTTGGCCATCAAATCTGGTCATCAACTTAGAGCATCCGCTGGATTAGTTTTCATAGGTTGGCACTCAATATCGTAGTCAAAATTGGACTCGAGGAACTTCATCCATTGCGTTTGCTGATAAGATTTTTTGAGACTTGAGATATTTCAGGGCGTGATGGTCGGATGATGCATCATTGGCATTCCATGCAGTACCGCCATGTCTTGAGTGCGTGCTTGACCGTGAGAATTTCTTTCTCGTACACTGCGTTGTTGAGTTCCGGCCAGTGTCAATTTCTTGATATACATGCAACCGTTTATTCTCCACCGCCATTGTCTTGGAGGAGAATGGATCCGATGGTTTAATCGGAAATCTCAATGGCCATGATGTAGTCCACTGTTGGATCTGCCAATCGTAAGGCCAGAGCCAAGGTCTAATAGATTCTCAAAGAGTTGAACACTTCTTGTTTGATGTCCTCCCAATTCCACTTGGTGGTTTTTTAGTGAGATTGGAGAGAGGCACTAACACTCAAGCATAGTCCTTTATGAATCGATCCTAGTAGTTATAGAAGGCCAAAGATACTTTGACGTCCAGAGCATTTATGGACGTTGGCCAATCAACGATGATAATTGCTATGAAATTCAGTTATGTGGAAAATGCAGGCCACGTTAAGTTGGTAAAAACGTTTGTCTACTCGCAGAAGAGGGTAGAGGTATTTCATGGTGATATCATTTCACGCTCGGTAGTCCACGCACATCTATATTTCTCGTGCTTTATTCAAAAAAATTACAGTTGCAGCATATGGTGATGTGGAAGGCCACATGAATCCCTAACTGAGCATCTCTACCAGTTGCTTCTTGATTTCAGTTAGCCTGTGATCGCTCATCCGATAGGTCCCCTTCATCGTTGGTCTTTTGCCTGGCTTCAGCTTTATGTAATGGTCAATGTTTTGCTGCGGAGGTAGCTCTTGGGGTAGTTTCTTGGGAAACACTCCTTCAAAACCCTCAATGAGTGTGGCAAACTCCTCCGACATTGTAGCAAACTTCTCAGATGTCGAGGTCGATGTCGTCGCCTCGGCAGCTAAGATTGATTCTACTTCTCTTGTCTCCACATGGACAAATCACGCTTGAGCTCTATGATTCAGGTACTCCTTGGCCATGTCCAGAGTCATCCGTTGGCATTTTGTGGCTGCCATAACTTCCTATGCTGATTCCACCTCTGTTGCTTCGCGTAAATGTCATTGTGTTGTGGGTGGCTTGACTAGAGGCAGTTGTCTTTTTCTAACAGAAATGATGACTTAGACCAAACCAATGCTCAAGAACACCTATAGACTATGCTGATAGAGAAAATCTCATCCAAGGATGATTTTGTGGTCACTCATTGGGTAATCTTTAGGCTGTTACAGTGGAAAGATCCATGATTCATAGGGAAAGTGGTAGGAAGTTGACATATTTGCAACTGTCCGTCGGTGGTTTTCCTTCAAAAACTCCCAGTTTGGTCTGCAAATCCACATTCCAAATGATGTCATTGCTTAGAAAAGCCATGAGAAGCTCCTCTACCCAGTCGTGCCAGTATAGTTCTACGGCTTTTGTAATCCCTCGGTTTTTCTTGTAGTAGTATAGCCGGTTGGTCATCCTCGTACCCCTCGTGAAACTTTGCATTCTCCAAAATCCTCGTTTGCGGCTATGTGAGCTGCTCAGATAGGCAATCGTTTGGTGCAAAATCTTCCGACCAGACAAGAGCCTTGCCATCTACTCCTTCTTTTTGTCGTTTTTTGCCTCCCGATTTTTTTCTGTGACTTCTCCCCCATTTTGGTCTGCGAATGCCGTTCCCGACACTCGCACAAAATATGGCCCAGCTTCCTGTAGGTCTAGCAAAGAAGTTGATTGCATTGATCACCAGCGTCAATATCCACTAGAGATGAGTTTTCCGTTGAATCCAACTTTCCTCTGCCAGAATAAGAATCGTGGCTTTGGTCACCAGTCGGATTCCTACAACCAAGCGTTGTAGTTGGTGCTGTCGATGCGGTTGGATGCTATTCGTGGAAGGTTGTCGGAGATGGAAGAGATTCAGTTGCTCAAAAAACATCTCACTTCAGGCCATTGTTGTAACAGAAACACAGTTCGTTGAGAGCAAGGTCACCACCAATGACGATTCTCAAGAAATGCGGAGTATACTCCCTCACATTGGACTGGTGATGCAGACATTGGAGTTTGTATCGCGTGTTAGACATCTCATTTAGCTTCCCAAGACGAGTGAGATTGGCGCATGCAAAGTCATTCCACGTTTCTGGCGGCATGCGGGAGTCGTGCCATGTCAAACGTATCTGCTTGGAAAGTAAGACATCTGCAGTCGATGATATGAGAGCGGTCGCGTGAGCCATTGATGTGGCTCAGCTGGTATCCTGCTGTTGTTAGATGGTCTTTACATCGGACCACCAACTTAAAGTCGTGTCACGCAAAGGTGAGGTTGCAAGGTCAATTCTCTTCTCGTCACAGTTGACCTTAGTAGCGGTAAACTGCACCTTTCGAACCAGTCACCTACATCCTAACCGTCGGTCCCTTGCAGTTCACAAGAATGAATGACACGAGGAGCTTTGGTTGAATCTTGGATTCACTCGACAACTATAGCTTTCCTCTGTGAATAATGCTTCACATGCACAAAAACTCCAAAGCTCCTCCATTGCCATGTTGATTTGTTGGAGCAGTTGGTTGTTGAGGCTTTTGAGTCCCATTAGCTTCTGGAATAAGTTTTCATTGATTTGCGCTTGTCAACCTGTGCCTCCCATCATGATAGGTGTTGACCAAATGGGCAGCAACGGAGACAAAGGGTTTGCCTAGCCCAAGGGAACTGTCACCTGGTAGGCCATCGGGTTCATTGGTGTTGCGACGTTTGCCGTGAAGGTTACTGCTACTATCTAGTTTGTCCGGAGTATGTCGGTGTTTATGTGCTGCTGATCCTCTGTCCTCGGAGTATTCGTAGGAGTTTGCTGCTCATCGCTGGTTGCGCTTGCTCCATTCATAGTTGTTTTTGCAAGGTGCACAAACCTCTGAATGGTGGAGATACGCCTGAGAACTTACGGGGTTGTCACAAAGTACTTAACTTATTTGTTGTCCCTCTATTGTCGCTATGCTCTGATACCAAGTGTACTGCCGAGCGGAACGTAGGTTGTTTACATTGATGAGGTGCGGGACATAAGATGATTTGGGAATTTGGGACAAATGGATAACTTGTATTACATAGTAGGTGTGCTTTGGTGACAAGTGTTGAATGACTCAAGCACATATATACAGTGCCAAGAATGAGAATGAGGCATATTTTGGGTCCTTGGCGCTCGAGCCTAGCAACATGTATGAGGTTGCGCCATGAGTGGCTGCTTCCAGAAGCTCCGCAGATGCATCAAGGGGCTTTAAGAATATCAAGACGCATCTTTATACAAGTCCAGCGCCATCGAAAAGCAGATTGAGAAACATGGAAACAATACGGTAGGCAGTATGGTTTGCGATACTTCTGTCGACCATTCTGGAATGTGGTGGAAGTTGTCTGAAACTTCTGGGACAAAACATTGGAGGTCAGGACATGTGGCCAAAATACCCTTGGCCGGTCGGTGTAAAAAGCGTGAAGTCAGCACACGGTAGGCTATGAATGTAAAGAAAAAAAATTCCCACTCGTGGAGTCCGGGGACGCGTTTCCATCGGGGATGTAACATGCATCAACCTGTTCAATACCGTACGTTGACAGGCAAAGTTACAAGGTATCCTGTTCTGGATTTCGGAAAGCATTATCCCGCTCATGAGGCAGATTTTGATCTCTGTTTTGGATTTTGGTCTCAGTCTGTCCCAACTTCCAAAAGGAGAGCTCAGGACACCCCGTAGTCGGAGTGGTCACGACGAGGTACCCTGTGTTGTATGTGGTTACCTGCCAATGTTTTCCATTTTACGACTTCAGAGGATTCTCTCAATGTTGATTTTTTAGTGGAATATTTGTGTATGTACAGGGAAGTGTCAAATGATTATGAATTTCAACAACAGTAAAACCCAAACCTTTTTGACGGTCCTTTCCCTGGATGGGGTGCAGCATGTCAGTTCCAAATAGACCTTCATATCGGGGTATTCTGCTCCGACAGAATGTATCTCGCGGGGAATCACAAAGTCATCGGGATCTGGCATGAAAAAAAAGTGAAAGGAGGGCTCCTGGTGATAAAAATCTGAAACCGGGATGAACTTCAATCAGATTTCCAGCGAAAGTGGGGTTTTGCAATGTCGGTCTCCAAACCCAGGGTACCATGGTGTTTTCTTTCTACGTCGGCATCAGCTAACGACTCGCACACCTAGCTTCTTGTGCGTAGCCATCAAGACTCAGTGTCCTGGCAGCAAAAAGGAAATGTGGGTTTGACCACAGATCTTCTTGCATATTCCTTTAAATATTTTCAAGAAACATGTTTTTCATGAACGTCTACATCCCACACATTTCGATCGATTCTAATTGTTTCGGCATATAAAATGTTCCTGAGACTGAGGGAGCAATGCCACATTGGCAAACATCATCGCCAAATAATGAGAAATTGGCATTGAAATTTGATTGTTCATTGTTTTTCCACTTCCTGTGATGGATTTGGCAAGGACTACAAGTTCTTGCAGATGACTTCATTGCGTTGTGTCCCGTCTCCAACACGTAGAAACAAAATAAAAACCAATGTGTCAGTTCAGGGCCCTTGCCACGGTTAGATGCATATGATAAAACATTTTATTCACCCTCATACTCACTTCGGGTTCACTCTTGATCAATGTCATGAAAGCAAGGTAGTGGCCGCTGCTACATGGGCGTGAAAAACCTCTTCACCCCTCTACTTTGGTGGACATGCTTGAATCCACCGGCTCCATGTCTTATGCCGTGTTCGGTTGCAATTTTTGTTTCTGTTTTGAGCGGCGTTGAACCTCTTCACATACAATAGAAAAATGTGCAGCTTGACGTTGGGGCCCTTGTTCTTGATACTGCTTGATAAGGCAGCCAGATTTGCTAGTTTGTCAAAGCAGGGGCCTGGATGGCAAATCTCAACTTTTAACACGGCCCTGCCGACCAATTTCAACAACTATGGGGCCTTCCCACTGCATCCTGCTTGTCAGGATCGCGATTTGGTGAAGTCGACGGTCAGAAATTGATCGTGACCCGCCAGACTGAAGGCACAAGTAACTGTCAAGACACCCTATGTTTTGTTTATTGTTGGTTTGTCTGTTCATCTTTCTTTGCACGATGACGACGGGATAAATCTAGCCATCACTGGACTCACAAAGCAGGCCGATGACTCCAAACAATGAGTCATTACCGACCGGCACAAAGACTCGCAACCTCAAATCACGTGGGTCGTAATGGGGTCCTAGTGTTGATCTTTGCCCGAATGCGGGCCGCGGCACTGATGGATCTTGCAATGCCGGTCCCTGTGTTGGGACAAAGAGTAGACTAAGGTCAATTAATCCTAGAAAACTATATTCAGCTCCTCAATAAATGCATGTATGTACATGCGAACGGCGAGAGAGTGTCCGCCAGATTTAGCCAGCCACGACAAACCCCACAATTAAACTGCCTGTGAATCATGAGCAATTCATGCGTGGTGGGTTTGAGCCCGTGACCTCCGGTCTCGGGCAACAATACACGGGATCGTGACATGCATTGGCAACTTGAGTTTGTGTTCCAAAGTGTGCTTGCGACTGTGTGATGCGTGTTCCAATCCGTGTTGCGCACTGGAATACAAGAACAACAATACAAATCGCACATGTTTCCACAAACGGTTGCAACAATGGATGCCTTCCATAGACACGAATATGCTCATTTGTCCCTCATTGGCCGTGCCATCAGAGTTCAAGCAACATTTTTCCATGCCTTGTTTGAAATGATTGGAGGACTCTAATGTTGGTTGTTTGTGGGGATGTTGCGTCGGCTGATGCACACCGGTGTGTTTGGCGCAACACCATAACTACTAGAGCTTGAAGTTGGCCATCCTCTACGCATATTTAATGCCACAAGGATATCTTTAGAGACATGGAAAGACATTCTCCACTACATATGTGAGCACACTAGCCTTTAAGACGTGGTGCTTAGTGTACTGGAGAAGCTGCTCCTTTGGCTTGTAGCTCATGGCATGTCAATGTGCAAGTTGAACGAGCGCTTCCAATGTGGCCTTGCAACTATTCATTGCAACCTAGGTGGTGGCGGACATATGCATGCTCTTGTCAAACAGCACTCCTCTACCTTGAGAGGATGACGATCAAATTCAAGCACGGCACGAGAGACGGAACTACCTCCCTTGGTTCTCGGATTACGTTGGTGCCACTGATGGTACCCATATCCTGGTAACCGTTCGAGCATTCGGAGGTGTGCATACATGGATAGACATGAACAATTTCCATGAATGTATGGGCCTCTTGCAATCAAGAATTGATGTTTACTTATGTCACGGTTGGGTGGGAGGGGAGTGCTAATGATGCACGCATGTTCCAAACCACATTACGTGATTATTTTTGTCTCCCTCCTAAGAAGTTCCTCCTCACGGATGCATCCTTTCCAGATGGATTTGGAATTTGTACACCCTTTTGAGGTACGCAACATCATTTAACCAAGTTTGGTGCCCGTCCATTGCCAGCACCACAAGAACTCCTGAACTGTCGGAATGCCGGTGCACGATCAATACTTGAATGTGCATTCAGATTTGTTATGGGCATTGCCATCGAGGCGGTGATTGTGTCATCATGCAGATTTCAAATGCATGTTCTGATGTACCCATTGTGTTTTCAGTGAATAAACGTGTAAATTCAACCCAAGAACCCGGTCATTTGGTGCAGGGATGAGAAAGATACGGCCGTGTAAAGGTGGGAGGCACACCTCTGGAAGACACGACACATACCGGTTCGACCCCAAGCACGGCAGAGCAACTTTTCTTTTCCACTGCAGCCAAAGCGCCCCTAGATGGACACTTAGCCAATGGGGCAAGGTTCATTGGGATCCATGGACACTTCAAGATGGTGGTTGGGGGTGCATTCGAAGGTAAGGGTGCTTTGGGCGGCCGTGATCCCCGTTGGCGGTGCTGCGAGTGGTAGTCACGGTGGAGAACTCAAACGGCCATAACTAAGCTTGTGATGCGTACTACATGATGCATATGTTATTTGAGTGATTGCATCTTAGTGGAGGGCTTCACAGTGCACAGGAGCACTCGGCTGGCTCATAGTGGCTGGTACATGAGGACACCTAAGGGTCATTCTAGGCATGCCAATCTAACCCAAGACTCTGAAGATTGCCTTGTACAGATCTATGAAACCTAAGGATTTGCTCCTTGCCCAACTCTCCTTGTATTCCAAGCATTGCCTTGCGCACGTCCATTCTATCCTAGAAGTCTTCTACAACTCACCTTGGTGGAAACACGGCTGGAAAAGTTTTACATCGGGAACCTTGCTCACTAGCCGTTGTCTTGCTGTTAGGAAAGGGTCGACAATTGTGAGGTTCATCCGAAGGGTTTGGCATATGACCATCACGTCGAGAACCCCTCAGTTCACATTTCATATAAGAGTGCGTGAATGTTCATTCAGCCTTGCGCTTATCCAAGGGAGGAAGCAGATGTGCTACGACTGCGTTTGGTCAGAATTTGTTTGTCGCAACCGGAAGCATGGAAGTCGCAGCGTATGACCAGGCTTTCCTCATGGAGGAGATCCAACATGCTCTCGATGTGTTGTGCCAAGAGAGTTAGCAGCTGTGAGAAGAGGTTGAGGTGAGATACTTTGTCGAAGAAGTAGTGCGTTAAGGGATGTTACGTTGTCATTCGCACCTGCCTTTTGGTGACCCAAGCCGAAGGAGCTGGAGTTCTATACCGGCAAGGGCAATGCGCAAGAGTGGCTCTTCACAGTGAACCAGTACTTTGCGATGTTGGGAGATCCTGTGGGGGAAGATTACACAAGGCACAAGGCATGGCGCTTCAGTGGTGGTTGACATTGTGTCAGTGGAACGCTGCTGGATTTCTTTACGGGATAGGGGCCGGATAACGGCTTCCGCCCCTGTTGATTCTACCACTGGGACAGGGAGTGAAGCTTGGTATGAGTGCATTTAAGGAGAATCTAGAGAAATGGGAGCAGTTCAAGACAATTCTCCAGGCGCGTTGCAACCTCCTCAATGGCAGCTGAGTCGCATGTGACAAAATCCAAAATGTCAAGCAAGATGGATTGGTCTAGGACTACACCACACACTTCATGACCTTAGTGGCACAGATTGACAATCTCTTGGAAGCGGAGGTATATGAATGCTAACATGACAGCTTGAAGTTGCACGTCCAACGTGAACTCACAGTGCACGGGTTGCGGACCTTTGCAGAGCTGGTTTTGACGGCAGAGTACATCGACGCGGTAAGCAATAATGCACATTAGAACAGCTATACGACACAACCACGGGTGGAGCAGCCGGGTTGGACTGTGCTCATGGAGTTAGATGCAATCCAAGCTGGGATGCAAGGCGCAGAGGGTGGCAAGGAACAAGAGGCAAGTGTTGGGCTTGTGGTGAGTAAGGCTGGAGACCAAATCCGGTTTGCGAATCTGAAGCTGGATTTAGATTCGAGAGTCCAAATCCACTACTGGATTTGGATCCGCAGATCCGAATCCAAGATTCACGAATCCTTGTGGATTCACAAATCTTGGCGAATCCTCGGGGATGTCCAATAAAATGGCTGCTAAAAGAAATATCGGATGAGCTCTGGTGCAACGCCCATTCTTTGCATTAGCGATGTGGCAATGCCACGATCGCTACGGAAGCAAAGCCTTCCAATCAGGTCTGGCACCTGATTTGCTCGATGCCAGGCTTCAATGACCTGGCTTGGCCGACGTACGCGAGTCAGGACTTCACACGCCAGCCAAAGTTACTGCAAGATCCTCATTGGCATGCACTGAATCGCCGCTCGCTCGTGGAAAATGTGCAAGTGAGTGGCAAATTCCTTGTCGCCAACTTCGTGCATGTGTCAGACCGTTGACCTGGCACATGCACGATTCTCGGAAGATAGAGCAGCTGTCAGATTCTGAGGTTTCAAAACCTTGGAAGTTGAATTCATACGTGTCCTTGCTCAAGAGGCGGACATGAGCCGGACCAGCTCCATTTTATTCTCCCCCCTTCCCTCACCCTTTGTTCCTTCCAGGATTCGTTGGTGGATCCCCAAATTCCCAAATGAGATCCTACCCTAGATCCAGATTCGTGAACCCAGATCTGGATTCAGGATTTGTGAAACAGATTCATGAACCCAAGGATTCGTATGCAGCCTTAGTGGTGAGGAAGGTCATTGCAAGCATGATTGTCCCAATTGCAAGGCACCACAGGAAAACGGGCAGCAAAAGCAAGGAGGGGATGACCTACTACTGCAAGTATTTCATCCATAAGGGATAGCACCAGCCCTGAACTGTGTTTGCCAACTAAGGATATGCCTTAAGTGGTTTTGCGGAATAAAGGTGAAAACCTGCAACTTCTTGGGATCATCTTGGAGCTGGTTTTTGATATTGTAGTTGGGTTTTTCAAGGGCCGGAGGAAGCAACACAGTCTGCGAAGTGGTAGTGTGAGCCAAAGATTATTCAATGATAGGTTGGTGACAAGGTTGGAGCTTGCATGGCAGTCAGAGATATCGGCCAAGGCGCGGTAGGCGTTTGGAGTGGTGGAGTGTGGCTGGCCTCTCGTCAAGTACAAGGTCCATATGGGTGAGTTGGAGTGTGACATGGAGTTCCACACTTGCCCTGTGGATGACTAAGACTACTTCATCAGCCAATATGAGTTGCACACCTGGTATCTGGAGGTGGATTCCAGGTGTAACCGGGTGGTCATGAAGGCGGATGGGAATAATCTCACTTTGCCCTTGTGACAAGGTTAGGATAAAAGGTCAGATGTGGCAGAGCCAAGAAAACAAGCGGGAGGGTAGCCAGGTGTACTTGGCTTGGGTGCATCCACAGCAAGAAGAAAAGAGCACATTGCACCAGTTGAATTATCAAGGGGTGGCGAGGGGAAGGCGAGGGAGCTCTAGAGTCTCCTCCCGATGTTGGGGAAGTGCTCAAAGATTTTGGGGAAGTTGTCCCAGAGGAGCTCCAAAGGGGCTTCCACCGCGGTGCAACATCAACCACAAGGTCAAGGTGGTGCCAAGGTTATCACCAATGGTGTGGTCTTACAATCACGTGGGCAATGCGGAGCTTGTAAAGGTCAAGAATCAGTTGGGGGAGTTGGTGGACCAAGGCTTCATCCGGTCGTCAGTGTCTCCATATGCGATGTCGCTGTTGTTCGACAAGAATAATTCAGAATACCTGTGGATGTGGGTAGGCTACCTGGCACTCAACAACATCATGGTGAAGAACCGCTACCCGTTGCCACGGGCCAAGATGTTGTTCGACCAGCTATGAGGCGTGCCTGTTTTCAGGAGACTGGGCCTGAGGTGGGAGTGCCACCAGATCCGCATTACATAGGAGGATGTGGAAAAGACCACCTTTTGGGATGCGCTATGGACACCTCGGGTATCTTGTTATGCCCTTTAGGCTAACAAATACTCCTATCGCATTTATGGTGCTGATGAACGGGTTGTTCCACCCCTACTCGGACCAGTTTGTGGTCGTCTTCCTCGATGATATCCTTGTCTACTCACTGAAGGTGGAGGATCACCAAGAGCACCTATAGATGGTGATGGAACTGTTGAGAAACTGTGAATTTTACAAGCAGGAGGTAGAGTTCCTCAAGCACATTGATAGCAGGAGTGGGATCCCCATGGATCCAAAAAAGGAGGAAGTAGTGAAAGAATGGCCAGAGCCGGCGTACATGAGTGACACCCAGATTTTCTGAGTTTGACAAAGTACCAATGAAGTTTTTTTGGGGGGCATGTGGCAATGGGAGTACCCTTGAAAGATTTTTTCAAGAAGGGGAGCCAATGGGAGTGGGGTGCAAAGGAGGAAAAGGCCTTTCGAGCAATGAAGGTTTCCATGTGTGAGGCATTGGTGTTGGTGTACCCGGACACGAGTGAGGAGTACGTGTTGGTGACGAATGAAAATGACTATGCAATCAATGGAATGCTGATGTAGGACCAAGGGAAGGGGTTGCAGCCCATTACGCACTACTCCAAGAAGATGAAATGGGTTGAGCTCAACTACCCAATCCACAAGAAGGAGATGCTTGCGGTGGTCCAACCATTCAAGCAGTTCTTGAGGTGAGACGGTGTGTGTTGCACACAGACTATTACGCGCTCAAGTACCTCAAGTCACAGCCAAATCAGAGTAGTTGTCAAGAATGGTGGATGGAGCTCCTGGAGTGTGGCTTTGACAATAAGGTCTAATACAAAGCAGGGAGGATCAACCCAATGGACACACTCTTGTGTAACCCGGACTTAGACGTGCATATGATCACGATGCAGGCGGGACCTCCGACTATTCATAACCTGTTTGCTCATGGGTATGCGGGGTCCAGGACTTTACCGGGAGTACGGGGAAGGGTAGGAAGTGGGGCAGCCAGTATTGGTAGCACGAGAAGAAGAACCCAGTTGTGGTACCAAGGTGTGTATCATTGCGGCAGGCGCTATTGGAAGAGGTGCATGACTCGCATTACAATACTCATTCTGGCCATGACAAGACCTTCCAGATGCTTGTGCGCCAATATTTTTAGAAAAGAGGGAGTCGATTACAAGGAGAATGTGAGCGATTGTGATACGTGCTAAAGATTCAAGTCATGGAGGGCACAGGCGCTAGGAGAGCTGCAGCCACTAAGGGTATCAGAGCGGCCGTGGACGGACATCTCACTTTACTTTGTGGGGGTATTCCACGGAGTGTTACGGGCAATACCATGGTGCTACTAGTGGTGGAAAGGCTGAGCAAGATGGCACAACTCATTCCGTCTATGGAGAAGGTCACGACACCGGATTTGTCTCAACTCCTCTTATAACACGTCATCAAACTTCAAGGGGTGCCAAAGTGCATGGTCTTAGACCATGACCTTCACTTCATCATCCAATCTTGGGAGGAACTCTTCAAGAATTTGAGCATCCATAAGGCTCTCTCATCGGTCTTCCACCCCCAACGGATGGCCAAACCAAGTGCACCAATCAGGCTGTGGAGAAGTTGTTACGGTGCATCCTCGAGCTGGATGGTGAGGGATGGGAATGGAAGCCCCCGGTGGCTGAGTTTGCTGACAACTGAGCAGTGCATGCCTTGAAGAGGAGGTGTCCCTTTGAGGCGATGTATGGGGTGCAACCTACATGTTCCTAAAACATGGCAACGGAATCAGACTTGTTTAGGGTACAACAGTTTGTCAATGATTAAAGGAGGGGTGTACGTGATGCACTTCACAAGGCACAACAACAGATGAAGTGGAAAGCGGATAATTACCAAAGAGCCGAGGAGTTATTGGTGGGAAAAAATGTGTTGCTGAGCTTGTAGAAGCTACAACTGACGAGTGTGGGCAACGACAAGCTGAAGCCTTGGTGGGTGGGCCCTCTTTCAATCAAGGAGTAGCGGTCCACGGTGAGTTATTATATGGAGCTACCGGACCACTACGGGATCCATCCCATGTTCACGGTTCTCTCCTCAAGGCCTACAAGGAGACGGATGCACAGTTTGAGGCACATGGAAAGGCTCCTCATCCACCGGTCTTGGTGGAGGGTGAAGAGGAGTACACAGTGGATAGGATTCTCGGGCACCATTAGCGCGGCAATGGGTGGCAATATCTGGGGCAATGGACGCAACTACTGGATCCTCAAAGCCAAATTTCACAGGGGAATTGCCGTTTCATTGGTCTTCCGAGTGTACTAGGAGCACCCCCGGATGGTGCATCCTCGGAGAGGGGGGGTGATGTTATGGGTGCCGCCGGTCGAGGCGGTGACTATGTCATCATGCTAATTCAACATGCATGTTTCTATGTGCCCATTGCATTCTATATGAAACATCATAAAAAATTGATTCAACAACTAGGTCATTTGGTGCAGGGATAAGAAAGATACAGTTGTGCAAATGTGGGAGGCACAACTCCAAAAGACAAGAGATGTAGTGGTTTGACCCCGAGCATGGCGGAACGACTTTTCTCACCCACGGTAGCCAAAGCGCCCCTGGATGGATGCTTATCCAATGAGGTAAGGCTCATTGAGGTACATTGGAGTTTTGGGATGGCAACTGGAGGTGCATGCACAGACAAGGGTGATGCCGATGGTCGTGGCCCCTGTTGGCGGTATTGTCATGGATAGTCATGTGTGGAGAACTCAAGCGGAAACATCTAAGCTTTTTCTCCATGGATTGAGGTACTCTTTGGTACCTTGAAAAGATAAAAATGTCTACTACATGATGCATGTATCATTTGCATGATTGCAAGTCAGTAGAGGGCTTCGAAGCACCGAGGGGCTCTCGGCTGGCTCATTGAGACAGGTACGAAAGGATTCCTAGCGGTTGTTCGAGGCATACCAATCTGACCCAATACTCTGTACATTGCCTTGTACTGATCTTTTTATTCAATGGATTCACTCCTTGTCCAAGACTTTTGTATTCCAAGCATTTCCTCGCACATGTCCATTTGATCCTAGAAGTCTTCCGCAGTGCACCTTGGTGGAAACGCCACCAAGAGAGTCGCACAACGGGAACCTCGGTCATTAGCAGTTGTCTTGCTGCTAGGAGAGGGTCGTGCGGAATCTCAAAGGTTTTCCGACACATTAAGGGGTCAAGGATTGGGACATTTTCCCCAAGGGCTCGGTGTGTGACTATCACGTTGGTCATCCCTTGGTTCATAGGATTGCTCAAAGCCTGGTTCCATGTGTTACACATCGTCCCGCACTACAACATAAAATTTCAACCGGAAAGTATGCTCTCATGACTTGTGTTGTACAACATTATTCAAGCATGGTAAACAACCAAGTTTGATGACCCGGATGACCTCCGCTCCTTATCAAGTTGTCCACCCGCAAGGATAATGGATGACAGATGGAGGCATGACAACACACATGTGCAACAAATGCATATACGAATTGCACAACATATGTGGGATGAATTTAGAAAAATTGGCAATGGAATCCACCATGGCCGAGAGTGCTCTTACATCTCAACATATCATTGTACCCATGTTTGTTTATGTTTGTTGAAAAATGCTAGACATGAAACTTTATTCATTGTTGAAACACAAATTGCATGATAGATAAAAACTACAAAGCAATGTAAAGACTAACCATAATGGTCCTTTTGAGCATGAATAATACCTGTCCCACCTTCGCGTGCTCCCATGTCATTCCCCTTACGCTTCTCCGGAGTAGACGGAACATGCACTACTTGAAGGTCACTTCCAAAATTGGTGGCACAAACATGTGTATGGAGTTCACCTCTGGTTGACGCAAAGTCTGCACACACCTTTTCGTCATCTTTCAACTTAGCCATTACCTCCATCTTTGTACCCTAGTCCATGGCCTTGCTGGCATCCAATACGGCCACGGCTATGGCATACATAGACTTGGGTTCTTTGACCTTCATGGCACACTCAAGCTTGTTTGCATGCTTGGAAATGCGTTCAACACATGTGTTTTGACTCGTTGGCATGCTCTTACGCTTGGTTGGGCGATGGTCTTATCTTCGCTCTCCTCTTTGACAACTACCTCCGGCTTCTTTGCTTGCTTGTTCTCGCTTAACATGACGTTAGCACCATAAGATTTATCCACTGTTAACAATTTTTTTGCAATATCATACAACGTCAACACCTTACCCTCCAGCTTGCCTTGTTCCAGTGATATGGCGCGGATCTCTTCCCACTTCTTTGTGGAGAAGTCAAACTTGCACGTGGCCGGGTTCCGTGGACTTCCACTCAACAAATCAAGTGCATGGGCATGCGTCCATGTAGCCGTAAGGATGGACATGCAGCTACGTACTTGCTGAAACTTAAACGCATCAATGGCAAAAACCTCCTTCAAGGGAGGGATCATCCTGTCGTACAACTTGCTCCAAAACAAAGCACACCTGAAAAACTCCACGGAAAGCTCAAGCGTAATGTGCAACATGATGAAGGCACACTCAAGGGTCCAAAAGAAGCAGCCAAGGGTTGTTGCTCCATTTTAGGCACTAGGGGTAGAAGAAGGAGCCAGCATTTGCTTGGCGGCACCAGAATGAATGTGTGAAGATGATGGTATTGGCTGTGGAGCCCGATGAGCAAGCAAACTCATTCACTCTCTGTCAGTGTTTCGTTTTATCTAATAGCATGAAGTACACTACCAATGCCAAGGCATTCTCCTTACATCATGTAAATCTATCCACTCAGTTTTTGAAAGAAAATATGACACATTGTTCAGAACTTCAATTTTACTAAGCCATCATTAGGTGCTGGCTAAAAATTTCAATTTCTTTGCAGCAAGGGAGGAGGGGATGGGGGAAGGCTCTGACAAAGTCAATCCGGAGTTGATCTCCAGATTCAACACACACAATTCCTTGTTCATCGGAAGAAAAACAGTATTTGATTGGGCACTAAGAGCATGAGGAGTAAACAACAAAGATGTGGACTATCAGCCAAAAATATTCCTTCACGGCCATCATGGATCTCCCTTCAATCAAAGGCCATAAAAATTTCTCCATTGCAACAGTTTTGTGAGAAACAGGTGAGCCCATGGACCACGGTATTTTCAAGATTTTATCATACTCTATTCTAGAAAGCTATGTGATTGCTGTAGTACCGTGCAAGAAAATAGATTACAAATGATTGGCAGCATTAGTAGACAGAGGGCACACACGCTCCTTTCTTCAATTTGATCCTTTTTGTAGCTTTGTTCTTGATATTCAAACCACGGATTTTTCAGGGAAAAACAAAAAACATGTATTTAAAAAATAATTGAAATAAAAACTCTTCATAAATCGGTTAGAAATGTGCACTTTGTATGAGTCGAAAGATATTGTTCAATGAGTGGCCACAAGGTTCTCTAGAAAAGGAATTCACCGTTCAAGAATAGTGTATAGAACCAACAAACGAGTTGATTTGACTACAGTAGTGTAAATGAAAAAACGTGCCACTGGTGAAACAACATTCAATGTAACAAGAACTTCAGGAGGCTGGCCAGCATGCACAAAAACATTAAAGTATCAACAAGAGAGTTGTTTCACAGCAGCCGAGACATGCAGCACACATAATGGCAAATCATCTATCAATGAATGTGGAGAAGAAACAAATGTACAATTAAGCTTTTGCTTGGCCTGTTCATTTGGATCAACACAAGAAATGCAGATTCGAGGTGGAATTCAATCACATACCAATCACATCAACGTCGTGAGCCTTACCAGCCTCATCTGACTCAACAATAATGGGGAGAATTTCCACAGATTTAACACCCCATCTCAACCAGATCTCAAACATTCCCAATTAACTACTGCAATATCTCCATCTGAAACAAACCATTGATGATTGGATGAAATCTGCAGCCTGGCAGCCATCCAACGGCCAAGGGACCATAGGGGATGTGCATTCATGAATGACCAACCTGAAGAAAGAGATGAGATAGATACTTGAGCAAAGATTCTTCAGATCGTCCTCGTCTCCATATGATGTACCATTGTCTATTTGTCACATTGGAAACAACCAGGATGGGAAAGTTGAGTAACCTACATAGCATTGACTTACATGGTTTCCTTTCTGAGTCGCTGGAATTCATTGAAAGTTATCATTCATCAGAACTTTAATTGTTTTTGTTTCCATTAATCTATGATAAGTCTGAAACATGTGACTGCCAGTATGAGGCAAGGCGGGTTACGAAGCAAAACAATGCAAAAACAACAATTTCATAGCAAACAGAATCAAATCAAAGTTACTCAAATCAAAGGGAAACAAAGCTAACAGATGCAAAGAAATCCTAATTGCCTAGCAAGCCCATGCAAAGCACGCTGGTGTAGTGAAGCTGTTGAAAAAAAGTTATGCAAGGGCAATGGATGCAATGGAAGCAAATTGTTTCAATGGAAGCTGATGCAAAGTAAATGAATGCAAGTGAACAATGAAGCTAAGCTAGATTCCATCATCGATTTATCCATCCTTCACGTCTTTGTCTTCATCAAGATATCCCACCGCCTTAGCCAGCTCCTTGTCTTCCTCCCCCGTGCCAAACAGCCTCAACCTTGCTGCCTCTCCACCAATTTGGCAACTCCCTTCCGCCCCAGTGCGCTAGAGTTAGACACATGACCACGGCTCTGCGGATGCTTTCCCAGGTGGCCCAGCACGACTGGGAACTCTACCAAATAGACATGAACAATGTGTTCCTACATGGAAGAAGAGATCTACAAGGTTCAGTCCCCAGGCTTTGAGGATGGCACCAGCGGTGTGTACCGGCTACGGAAAGCAATGTACGGCCTGAAGTAGTCGCCTCGATACTGGAACAAGGAGATCACCGGCACGCTCCTACGAGCGGGCTATGTCTAGAGTGTTGCGGACCCATCACTTTTTCTCTCCCAGACCACTGCCCCTTTTTCAGCCATCTTGGTCTATGTTGATGACCTTCTGATCGCCTCGCCTGATCTCAAGGCCATTGAAGTAGCCAAGGGCATGCTACAATCGACATACAAAATGAAAGACGTGGGAGAGGTCGCAGTGTTCCTGGGCATGCACATTGTCCGTGATCGTGTTCTGCAGACACTCTTGATCCATGAGGAGCGATACGCCCTCTCTCTAAGGGAGCGCTTTGTTGAGATGCTCTACGGCGTGCGTACGGCGTCAACCCCAATCACACTGGACGGACGGACAAGATGCATTGAAGGTCAATGATCCAACAAATCTGGGGGAGCTGGTCAATGTGACCTCATACTTGTGGGTCATTGGATCACTCATGTACTTGGCCACGAGCACACGACCGGACATCGCTTTCACGGTCAACCTGCTTGCACAGTTCTCACAGGCGTTGTGCAGAAGGGTGCTTGAGGCTGCAGTCCGGTGCGAACAGTACCAGTACGTTGTTTCAACTGCCCATTTGGGACGTCACTATTGAGGGCAGGCCTCCGTGATCCTCGACGGATACACAGATAGTGAATGGACATGGAGTCTTGACGGCAAGAGTCGCACCGCCTACATCTTCCTCATTCGAGGAACCATTGTCTCTTAGCATAGTGGCAAGCAGGGCTGCATCGCTCGAAGCACTAAGGGAGCGGAGTACATGGCGCTAGGAGGAAGCACGACCAAGAGTGTGTGGTTGGTGCATCTGTTGCATGAGCTGCATCAGTCCATGCCTCCCGTTGTGCTTTGGTGTGACAATGAGAGTGCAAAGGCCACCACACAGAAATCTAGCGTGTTCCATGCACGCACGAAGCACATTAACGTCGAGTATCACTACGTCCGAGATCGGATGGATCGAGGTGAGGTTCAGGTCATGTGGGTCGGCACCGACTCGCAGCGTGCTGATTTACTAACAAAGGCCATTAGCCATGCAAAGAAACTAGCTGCCGCACGTTCTGTGGGGTTGCATACTGCCTGTTCTGTGGATTGAACTTTGCCCTCAAGCTGCATCCGTTGCTGTTCGTCGCCATTGTTCTTGTGTTGTTGCTTGCATCAGTGCTGATAAATGCATGAACCTGTTCGTCCTGTGGTCATGGGGGAGTGTTGTTGTTTCCTTACTGTGACCTCTCGGCTCACGTCCGTTGCCTTGCACATCCCTGAGGAGGCAGAGAGTACAAGAGACTAGGGGAGTAGACGCGAGTCCGGCAGCTAGCGAGCAGCATCTGACACACTCTCGTCATCGCTACCCCCCTCTTGGAGAGCTCACGTCTGATCTCAAGACAATCTACTGTTGTGCCTGTTTGTATGTGAACTGCAATGCCTGGATAACCTAGTTTAGTCTTGCTTGGGAGAATGTGTTAGTTTCGACAGGCGAATGGTAGACCAAAACTCAGGTTGTGGGCAAGTTGTGACGTGAGACGGGTTTGCCCAAGAGTTTTTTGGAGCAAGCGCCAGCGAGCTCTCTCTCTCGCCGATCGACGGGTGGCCTTGACTAGCGAGTTCCACCCCGTAGGTCTTACTCACCCTCACTCCACTATTCTCACGTGTACTCCTTGCACACCCGTCCATTTTGGACGTATTCAGTTGCATTCTGACCAAAGTGTGGTGCTCGACACAGTTGTGCAAGGGAAGAGGGACCAGTAGTCTTTTTTTCACAGATCCACGAGAAGCACCAAGGCACGTTCACAACGACAAGAACCAAGGAAAGTTCACAACGACAAGCACCAAGGCACGTTCACAACGACAAGCACCAAGGCACGTTCACAAAGACAAGCACCAAGGCACGTTCACAATGACAAGCACCAAGGCACGTTCACAACGACAAGCACCAAGGCACGTTCACAACGACAAGCACCGAGGCATATTCACATCTACAAGCATCAAGGCACATTCACAATGACAAGCACTATTGGTTTTTACGCATCTCTCATTGTGCTCTGTTGTGTCCTCCCGGCTTGTGTACATCGGCATGCAAATGACTGATGGCGAGACTCGACGCTGTTGGAGTGTTGTCCGGCAGAGCCGATGCATGCTCAGACCTACTCGCAGTTCATTGGGCCTCCTCCCTCAGGCAACACGCTCTGCTCCATCGGCAGGCCTCCTCGGTGGTTGGGCCGTTGGCGGTCACTGTCACTGCATATGCTGTCTGCATGCGTCTGCAGCGTCATGCTCTGCCTAGGGTCCATGTGTCAGGTTGCGTAACACTGTTTGGCATCATGGACCATCATAGGCACTGCCTGGGTTCGGGCACCCATAACTCTTTCTTGCTATTCTTCTAGCTGATTCTGACCACACGACTGCCTTCCCAGCGCTGGTATTTTGATATGGTCTAGTTTTCAGGCAAAACGGATGATGCTCGGATTTTGGGCTGTCGGTCGTCTAGCAGGGCTCACCGAGAAAACCCTGCCTGCCACAAAATAGGTTTAGGACTGTTTTCTGATTGGCTGGTTAGCTGAGTAACAAGTTCTGCAGAGCTTGGGGGTAACTAGAACTTGGAGGGGTCTCCCATTGTTGCTCATTCTTCATTCCTAATCAGTCACTTTCAGTTTTTTGCTACTTTCTGGCGCTAACACTGGCGTGCGCGTTTCTGAGTAACAGACCCAGAGCTTCTAGACTTAGTCTCTAGAGAAGCAGGCGGAGGGGGACAACAAACTTAAGTAACAAGCGCGGAAGCCCGCATGCTCCATCAACAACGATGTTGTCCCAACCTGTTGCCTAGTCTTCCTGCTTTTGGTATCAGAGCCATAACGTAGCAGCAGCAGCAGAAGACTGGCGTACAAGTGCCAGACAACGTAGGCGGACCCCCATACGCACCAATGCAGGGGAAATCTTGCCCGATTTTATTCAGCAGCATTTACCCACCTGGTGGCAACGTCAGATTTTTTCCCATGGCCACTGGGCCAGGGGAAATGCTGCCGGATTTTTTCCAGTAGCACAAACCCCCACGCGTGACGCAAGGAGGTGAGCGGCAGGCCGCGTCCGATACCTGCGGGCCACAACACATGTGGCAACGTCACCCAAGTGTAGTGACTGGCTCCAGTGAGCAGTAGCAGCAGCCTGCAGCAGCAGCAACAGTAGGTAACAACAGTGAGCAATGGCAGCAACAACCAATAGCAGCTGTGCGCAGCAATAGCAACAGCCAGCAGCAGTAGCAGCTCGTAGCAGCTCGCAACAGTAGCAGCAACCCATAGCAACAAGCAGCAGCGGCGGCCAACAGCAGCAGCTCGTAGCAGTAGCAATAGCGGTAGCGAGGAGCAGAAGTAACAACATTGAGTAGTAGGAGCAGCAAGCTTCTGCAGCCGCAACAGCCGGCTGTAATAGCAAAAGCAGCGAGGAGCAGCCGACAGTAGCCAGCAACTGCTACTACTGCTGCTCGCAGCCAACAGCTTGCCGCAAGTGGCGGGCTGCAAGCACCGAGCCCGCTGCTTGCTTATAGCAACGGATTGCTGGCAGCAAGCAGCGAGCTTGCTGCTCGTAGCCCGTTGCCCACAGCGAGCAGCGAGCCTCGCTGTGCCACACAGAAAGAAGAAAAAAAGGAGAGAAACAAAAAAAATACCCCACCCCAGTAACATTTGCCATAGCTGCTGTAGCAGCCACAGCAGCCATAGCAGCGCGTAGCAACAGCAGTAGTAGCAGCAGTTGCAGCTGCCACAGCAGCCGCAACACTAGCAATAGCAGAAGCTACAACAGCAGCTACACCAACAGTAGCAGCAGTTGCTGCAACAGTAGCAACAGCTGCTGCAGCAATAGCAGCAGCTGTTGCAATAGTAGCAGCAGTTGCTGCAACAGTAGCAGCAGCAGCAGCAACAACAGTAGCAGTTGCTATTGCCACAGTAGCCGCAGCAGCAGTAGCAATAGCTGCAATAACAATTGCAGTAGCAGTAGCGAAAGCAGCAGCAAAAACAACAGCAAGCAGCGGCAGCGGCATCGGTAGCAAATGTAGCAGCAGTGGTATCAACAATAGTAGCCATTGCAGCTGCATAGCAGCGGCCCCAATAACTCTCACTCTTGATGTGAGTATCTTGCTGCTGACATCACTACTGACGTCACTGTTGACGTCATCAACAAAAAATAGAAGGGTGGGTAAGAAACTCTATAGCAGTAGTAGAAACAATACATAATGTGGTAGCAGCTGCAAATGCCAGCCGTCCTGGGCTGATGTCAATGCTGACATCAGTAGTACAAAACACAAAAAAAACAAAAAGAGGGGGCACCAAAATCCACCACGGATAACAGCCCCAGTGGGGAGGGGTCCTCCTCCGTTGGGGGGACCCCCAGGGGAGGTACCCCCCCCCCCCCTTTCTTGCAGTAGCTACAACAGCTGCAGCAGCAACAACACCAGNATAATGTGGTAGCAGCTGCAAATGCCAGCCGTCCTGGGCTGATGTCAATGCTGACATCAGTAGTACAAAACACAAAAAAAACAAAAAGAGGGGGCACCAAAATCCACCACGGATAACAGCCCCAGTGGGGAGGGGTCCTCCTCCGTTGGGGGGACCCCCAGGGGAGGTACCCCCCCCCCCCCTTTCTTGCAGTAGCTACAACAGCTGCAGCAGCAACAACACCAGCAGCAAGAGTAGGACCAGGTACAGCAACAGTTGCAGTTGCGATAATGGTAGTAGTAGTAGCAGTAATAGAAGCAGCAACAGTGGCAGTAGCAGGAGCCAACAGGTGTCGCCGCCGGCACTCCTGATCCCCTGGCTGCCATTCAGCAATTGCTCAACGCCTTGACGCAACAGCTTGGAGCACTGCAACCCCTGGCCTCACAGACTCCCTCTAGTGTCCCGCCACCATTCATTCCTCCTGGGCACGCCAGCCCCGTTGTGTCCGTTGCCACACATTACCTGGCACAACAGCAAACTCGGCATCACCAGCAGACAGTCACCTCCGTCCTTGGCCAAACTCTGGGTGCCGGCCGCAGGCAAACAGACTTTGAGACACTGCCCTTATCGCTTTAGGCCGACGAGTAGTTCCGGAGCTAGGAGCTCAGCTTCCGCATCTGGGTGCAGGGTGAGGGCCTATGGGCATACTACACCCTCCCGTACGGCTCCACCCAGGCAGACTAGCTATATGACGCTGGTCGCGCTGTCCCCACCCTCGTTCCCCTTGCTCCTCCTACTTTCCGCCTAGCCTTAGAGCCCTTTCTCCGTGACTTCACCGCTCGCGGCACCCCAGACCCTGTAGCTGCATGGAACGTCCTCACTCGTCCCCATCGCCTATCCAGTGAGGCTGAGACCAACCGTCTGTTGCAAGAGTTCAACTCCCCACACATGGGGGAGTCCGAGACAGTCACCGCTTACTGGCAGCGGGCTGAAGACATCCGCCGTTGCCTAGGCACCTCCGCTCCACCCCCTTTGGCCGCGCTCCTCACCATCAAGTGTGGTGCCACCGGTACATATGTGGACGTCTTCGTGCACTATTCCCACGATGTCCTCTCCACCATGGCGGCCCAGGGCACCCTCATGCCCTAGGCATACGGGCTCTTCCTCAGGATTGAGGAAGCTCATCTGGAGTCTCGCCTCTAGCGCACAAAGGCCCTCACCTCCCCTGCCGTTGCTGCAGTGGCCGTCGCTTCCCCTGCAACAGCTACCTCCACCAGCTCCTCGTCGCCGGTGAAAAAGAAGATGCAGAGCAAGAAAGGCAAGGGACAACAATAGCAGCAGCTGCAGTCGACTGGGTCCAGTGGCAGTGGCTCGGTCTGCCACAACTATGGCCAGCCAGGGTACAGATGGTACAAGTGATCGCTGCCGACGGATGAGGCGCGCGTCATCGCCATAATGCATCGCCAGTGAGAGCACCATCTTGCATCTTCCACCGTCACTGTCGCCACCTCTCACGCCTCGACCCCATCCAGCAGCTCCACTCCTCTGACCGTGACATCGGTCCTTCAGACGTCAGCTCCACAGCAGTATCATCCGCAGCCGTCGGCGCCTTCGTTCCCTTCACTGGGGCAGTCCTCCTTCTATCCCGGCTCCGGTGCCATAACTCCGCACTTAGTCTACACACCCGGGCCATCCACAAGTGAGCCTCAAATGGAGCAGTTCATTGCGCTTGAAGCCAGCCTGCCTCGCCCTGACCCCCAGGGAAGTGCGAGTTGCGCCACCTCCTGCTCATCCCCCTTGCCCTACATGACAGAGATTGAGCTATGGTTGGGTCCTGCTTCCTCGTCTGTCCCGCCGCCCTCCGTGATCTCCTCTGCCCCCCTCCGTGACGACGTCATGTGGCTTGATGATTGGCAGTCTCGGTTCGCGTCCCCTTCCACCACATCCGTGTCTCTTGCTTGTTGCCATGTGACCGTTAGCAATCTGGCAACTCCTGTCCAGGTCCCGGCCGAGACCTGGATCATCGACTCCGGGGCCATGCATCACATGACGGCCTCTCGCAAGGCATTCAATATGCTTGGTCCTTTTCGCGATGTCTCCAATGTTCGCACAGGCTCCAGCCAGGTGTTGCCTGTCCGCGGCGTCGGTGTCTTTCGTTTATGTGGTCCTACCGGTGATGTCTTCCAGACCTTTTTGACCTTTTTGTCCCCAGACTTGAGCTCAACCTCCAGTCCGTTGTTGCCCTTGACCGCATGAGCATGGATGATGTGCACTCGCGTGGCATTGGCACTATGTCATTGCGTCCGTCCGGTCTTGTCATTCTTCACGCCACCGCCCGTGGCAACCAGTGGCACGTGCCTCGTCTGTCCTCCTCTCCGTCTGTCCCCTCCTCCTCGGCCACCACAGTCCAAGTGTTTATCACCAACACGCTTTCTCCGCGGCACACCCGCCTCTTGCACCGCCGCCTTTGCCACGTCCACTCTGCTGCCGTCGTCAGCATGCTCCGCACCCAGTTGGCTATGGGCCTTGACCCTGAGACTTTCCCTTTTCCATGCCCCACGGAGTGCGTTGATTGCACTTAGGGCAAGATGCACCGGTCCACATACCCTCTGTCTTCCTCTTGTGCGTCCACCCCTCTCTTCCTGGTTCGATCGGATGTTATGGGTCCCCTCCCTACCAAGTCCGTCAGAGAGCATGGTCGATATGTCCTCACCCTCACTGATGACTACTCTCGCTACCGCTGGTCTTCTGCCTTTGGCAGAAGAGCGATGTCATCCGTGCCATTCATGACTGGCTTGTCCTTGCGGAATGCGAATGTGGTCGATCTCTTCGCTGCTTTTTGCTCCGATTGCGGTGGTGAGTACATGGGCGAGACCACGACTTTTCTCGCCTCCCGCGCTATCCACCACGAGACGTACACACCCTACACGCCTGTCCAGAATGGCGTCTCCGAGCGGTGGAACGGTACCATGGCCGACGCGGTATGCACCATGCTGGTTGAGTCTGGCCTCTCTGATGGCTTGTACTTTGAAGCCATGGCCTACATGACATGGGTCTGGAACCAGATTCCTCACGGACCCCTTCCTCGCTAGTCCATGCCGTACCAGCACTGGTGCGATCAGCACGCCGACCTCCGCCATGCTTGCGTCTGGGACTGCGTGGCCATCGTGTGGCTGCCCGCCCTGCAGCAGGGCGGGAAGCTTGCCCCCCCCCCCCCCCCCCCCCCCCCCC
>SZWC01004591.1:99570-145180 GCA_023375785.1 Penium margaritaceum
CCCCCCCCCCCCCCCAATAACAAACAAACCCCTAATCAAACTAGAGGGTTTGGGTTTTATTTTTTTACTTGCTCGGGCATCTTCCGGGCCCCGCGGTAGCGGGGCCCGGCAGATTCCCTTTCTTCTATCACACGTGCGCCGCATCTTGCAAACCGCCCCCAACAACAAAGAAACCCCCTAGTTACAGCGGGGGGTTTGGGCATTATTTTTTTCTTGCCCAGGCATCTGCCGGGCCACGCGGTAGCGGGGCTCGCCTGATGCCCAGCGTGCGCCGCATCCTGCAAACCACCCCAAACCTACGGCAAACCCCTTAGTTTAACTAAGGGGTTTGGCAGGGTCATTGCGAGCTCGCAGGGAGGTTTCGCCGCGAAACCCCTCGTGCGAGCTCGCGACGACAGGCTAAGTTTGACTTTGGCCTCGAAGTCGAAATCTATGTCGAATATGTTAAATACATGAAATGTACTACAACGGTGCCCATTTTCGCTCGAAAAGCGCAAAACATGGGCATCGCTGTCATGTCAGTTTCGACTATGGACAGCGCGTATAAATCGACCGCAACGATGGACATGTAACAACTCCGTCCATATCTTTATGTTGAACAAGGGAAGCCAGAAAACAATGAGTTCAAAGTTAGATCTCAACCAAAGGAATGTTCGCCGACATTCTCCCTACCCCTCCTCCTCATGCATCATTCGCATAAGAACTTCCTAGAATTATCATATGAATCGCTTTTTCTCACATTCATAACCCATCACACATCAACCTCTTAATTTGTGGTACCACGTGTGCATTTTGGTCATCTGCCTAGACGTGCACTTCTAGGATCATCTTGAAGATTGCAATTGGAGATCAATGATTTTAACTCATCCTCCAGGCCGTTGATTCGGTGGAAATAAATTATTTGGGTGATTTTTCTACTCTTCATGATGATCAAAAGAAGGGCGTAAATACACTGGTGCCCATCGCTTCGGTCGATAGATCCAGGGTGTCCATAGTCGAAAATGAACCGACGGTGGTGTCCATGGTCGAAGACGATTTTTTCAGAGGTGTCCATGGTAAAAACTGTAATGACGGCGGTGCCCATGTTTTTCACGGAGCGAGCAGAAAACGAATAACATGAAAATGGTATCCACTATTCGCTCGCCGTATTCATTCGTCATGGACTTGCATGTTGACGGGCAGTCTTGACAGCCTGTGGTTTGTTTCTTCGTTTGTTGTTCTGCGGCGTGGAGTTCGTTGAGGCTGGAGCCATGCATGTAGACAGATTTTGGCGTGCTGTACCCGACGTTTGTACATCCCGTGGAAGAGGACAATGCTATTGCCAATGAATGCTTGCCGAATGGGAACGAGATATTGTCCACGGTGGAATTTTCTAACGCTGTGCCCACCATCAACGGATGCCGGCGGCATGTGCCGACGTCCACTCAAGGTCGCGCAAACAGGTTCAATTACTGAATCAATTTTTTTTCTTGGTTTGCACCACAAACATGTATTGTCGTGTGGATTTAAGGTGCTTCCGCAATAGTTTTCTGCGATAAGCTTACACCTACTATCGAACTTTGACTGCCACGTTGGATCAGCATGGACAACGACGCTCGTCGAAATGGCCCGACACATCATGGATGGGGTACTCCTATAGCGGACCCTATGCCGGCTCATCGAGCATGAGTCGCATTGAAGGAGCAGTGGGACCGGTATGTAGCACGCAACCGAGATTTGGGATATGTACAACCATCATGGGCCCTACCTCCTGTGATTCCAGAACATGGCTTGGAAGTTGGGAGTGCCCATGTTGAGTTGTACGCCGCCCAATTGTCCCGAGCCATGGGAGCCATGGACATGGACCGAGCCACCGAGTCCATAGTGGGCATTTGAGCATTATTTCAGAGACAATTATGGGCATGCGAGTATTGTTTCACTAGAAGTTATGGGCATTCGAGTATTATTTCAGTGATAAGTATGGAAATGCAAGTGTTATTGCAGTGACAAGCATGGGCATTCCAGTGTTACGTCATTGATAATTATGGGCATTCAAGCATTACTTCAGTAAAAATTACGGGCATTCTAGTTTTATTTTGGTGACTTGTATGGGTATTCGAGTACGACTCCAGCTATGTATGGGCATTGAAGTACTAATGATGTGGCAGTCATGGGCATTCTAGTATGATTTCAGTGACAAGAATGGGCATCTGAGTGTAACTTCCGGGACAAGTATGGACATTTGAGTATTAATACACAAAAAAGGAAGGGAATTCATGTATGAATTCAAGGCCAACAAACTATTGTGTTTATCTGTAAAGGTACGCGCTTTCTGTTTCTTTCAATACATGACCTTAAGAGTGAGTTCGACGTGTTGTATTCACATAGCCCTCATCTTCATGGGTACATTTGGTACATATTACATGGTTACTGGAGGTCATTAAATCAATGGAAATTACTGTAATGTTAATGAACAACTACATGTTTTCAGACAATCAAGAAGAAGTACTACCCAAACCACTCTGGATCCAACCACATTGGATACATGGCACTGCACAACCAAAGCCACTGAAACACCTCAGAGGCACATCCCTGCCAACCTTGACAGGATATTGCATCAGAGAAAATGTCCTCATTGACATCATGCGAGTCGGTTTCTTTGTCTTCTTCGTCTTCTTCTCCGTAGAAGACGTCTTCCGCTCGCCTATCTCTGAATTCTACTTCACATGTATAGGCATCCATTGGAGATCCATCATTGTATGTCACTATACAATGACACATGCCTACATATCTCGTAGTTGTTGGCTGCCACAAATAGGAATACAGTTTCTGACACACCAATGTTGCACCAACTCCCGAGAGGAACCCCACAGTCCAGTTAAGTGGATGACATGAAGTCATGTTTCAGGGTCCTTGTCTAAGTGCTTAGACAGAAGAGACATTTGATTGAAAGGGAATGCAATGACCATGTTAGAAGTCTATATGTACACATTCTTAGTTTTTGTTTTTGATTGGTTTTTACAAAAAAGGAAATTGGACATTATTCATTCACAGGTATTGAGAAGGACACTAGCCAAGAGGCATTGAGCAGTACAGCATCTCCTAGAAACTGAGTTTAACAAAACTACCAACCCAACTACACCCCAAGTGAAATCAAGTGTACTGCACGATTGCAATCCGGGGCCACTTGTGATCTAGCCTACACCTCCTCTCTAGGGACTGGTCTTCTGTAAACTGTACAAAACACACACATGGGAAGGAGTTAGTGGGAGAAACATGACTGAGGACCATGTTCTAAAATCCTTAACTTACAATAATGAACACTTGCGAGATCGCAATGGAAGACACTGCATGACTACTAGCTGAAACAAACTCACCACATGCCAAAAGAACGGTTGATGCTGCCCACCTCGCCATGGAAAGCCATCCACAACTCCTCACAATCCTCTGCATCATTGTGGTTGACTCCTTCATCGCCACTGGAGACTCAAACGGGGTCGACTACCTCCTACCCTCCCTCCTCCTCCTCCTCATCCTCCTCCTCCGCGTCCTCATGCCCCCCTCCTCCCCCTCCTCATCGTCATCCTCCTCCTCCCCCTCCTCTTCCTCATCCTCCTCCTCCCCCTCCTCGTCTGACTCTGCCTCCTCTACAACACGGGGGGCATCCTCTACCTCATCCCCGGAGTACCCCATGGCGTCCACATTTGACCTACATGACGCCCTCATGCGACGCTCTGCCTCTAGCTCTGTGACGCGTGCGCAGCCATCTGCTCTAGGGTTGAGGCCTCCATGTTAGGACATGACCAACGCACATGGCCTTGCTTCCCATAACGGGCACAAATGCATCGCCTTTTCACCTTGGCGTACCTTTCCAATCTCACTGTGGCTGGACGCCCGCGCCCGCAACATGGGCCAGGCTACTCTCACTTTGGGATAGCCGACTTCACAAGCCTCACCTTTGGCTAGGGGAAAAGAGTGTTGTACGCCCATTTGTAGCTGAGGCTGAGGTAGCCAAAGTCCACATACGCCACGGAATTGAGGGCATTCTCCATCAGGAGAGTGCAGGCATGCGGGCACGGCATCTCATACTCGCGCCAGCGGCCGCACGTTCACTCTTTGGTCTTGATGTTGACGTGGCATGGAGTGCCGTTTGGGCGCACTACAGTGCCGCTTGTCCACGGTCTAGCCTCGTCCAGGTCCAGACTGTACTCCCGACTGCGGTCACAATTGTTTTTCACGTTCAGGAACAGCGCCGACGCAACGCTGCCCTCCGTGTCATGTGCCATATTGGGGCAAATGTGCTAGAGTCTCTGCAAAAACACGTGAAAGTTGATGAAACAGAAGCATGGGTGCATTTTCTTGAGCTCCATGAGCTTGTCGTTGAGGGACTCTATAGCGTTGCTGATGGTATGCCCTCCGTGAGGTATAGGGAAGTAAAGCCTGCTCCATCGTTCCGTGGGGATGCCAGACTCCCCATGCCACCCAGCAGGTAGTCCACAACCTTTGGAACTCTCCGCCACATCTCGGCCAGACAGGCATCCCAATCCGTTTGCGTTTTCATGTGGGAGAGGTTCCTGAACAGAGATCTTGACCTGCCCTGGTAGTTTGGCCTCCATGGCTTTGGCCAAACCATTCTCGCGGTCTGGAATGACTGTGGTGCCATCGTGTTTGGTAGGTCGCACAGGTTGCTGCCACAAGCTCGCAGAACCACGTCCAGTTGCGATTTTCCTCTCAAGACGCCAAAGCGTAAGCTGCGGGCATGGCATTGTCCTCTGTGTTGAGAAACTGCATGATCAACAGTACCTGATTTTACCCATTCTTGAGGTGGGTACCATCCATGACGAGCACTCGTTGAGTGTATTCAAAACCTCTGCAGCAAGCTCCGGGTGCGACGAACACCAGGTCAAACGTGCCAATTTCCCGGTCCTTCTCAGAATTTGTGATGGCGAGCAGGTCCACCTTCAAGAGCTCCATGAAACAGCATGTAAAACACGATCAGCCTGTAACTAAGAACAGAACGGAGGCATCAGAGAACAACCATAAAAAGAAAAAGGGAAAAGTCATGTGTACCTCATCCGCGTATCCAGGGAACATGCTCCACAAATCTGATTTCTTCACGTACATATTCTCCAAGCAAGCCTTCTTCGCCTGATTTAGGTTGGTGTAGAGTACCTTGGTATTGCCGACCTTTGTTACGGCTGCCAACAGTACCTTTGGTGTTGCCGACGGGTCCATCACGAGGGTGCTTTTGATGTGCCGTGCCACCCAGTGCGTGGAGCACACTGGGTTACTCTGGCTAACTCCGGGATCACAAAGGTGGCCATCAGTGAAGGACGTGATGTTAAACGCTCCGGACCTCTTGCCGTACGCCGCACGAACGATCCATTAGCACTTCTTGGTTACGTACTGCTTGCACCACACCACAAAACGCATGCGGTTGCTCTTCAACCACCTGAATGACATGCGGTTGTGAACCGCATACTCTTCCACGGGAGCTTTGCAGGCTGCCATGGTCTCAAGCAATGAGCCGCGGGGGAAGTCTATCATAGCCCTCTGCTTCTTTGGGGTTGCAGGGTGTGGGGTCGGCTTGGCCGACCCCACACTCTGGGGGGTGAAGGCTGCCTCTGGCGAGGCAGCTTTGCCATGGCGCTGGCTGCTCTTGCCTCTTAATCAGACCCGACTGGCATGGCTTTGGTCGAATACACACGATCACCTACATGGGAGATCCTCAGATGGACCCTCAGTTTCACGGTGTGGAGTAATGTCCACTGCTGCGCGTGGTGCATCGTCCTCCTCGTGAGGAGGAGAGCACTGTGTCAAGCAAGGCTCATCTGTCATGTCTTCAACGCAATTGTTGAGTGGGAACTATGAAGACGTGACGGCTCTACTACCTCTCTGGTGCATGCTCCACGCCATCGGGAGACAACATGGGCACATTGTGTAGAAAACATGGCTCTAAAAAACTTAGATTTCCCCATTCCTCTCCCATGCACGTTGCATGAGGGCTTCATGAGGGCGTGCAACATCATCGACGATGAGCTGCACCACAATCGCCAGCAAGGGGATAACACCCCACCAAGCGCAACCATCAATGCGGGAAAAAAAATCCAAGGTTTGAGATCAGCCGAGGGAACCACATGGTAGTCCTCCATGATGGGAGGTACTGTGCAACTCGGGAAACAGGCGGAACGTGCAACGAGACAGGCTGTCAAAATTCGAAGGAATCCGCGCAAAGACAGGGACACATTCTAGTAGAACCAATTTACGATCCGGTAAACTTTGAGGATCCGTCGATCAACGCAATCAGATGACGGAATCAGCTATGTGGTGTGCAGCACGTACCTACGAGAAAAATGCTTGCAATATCATATGCAATACCACCGTGAACAAGGTGTCAGAGTCCTAGCGAACCACGTCAATTGCATTCCTTACTACCCTCGCATCGGAAAACGATGTAGTTGCAAGTCGTATCATGATCGATGTTAAAATCCATCTCCAATCTTTCAAAACCATGAAAAATCCGTCTAGCATGTCCATGACGAAAACTAACAGGGGGCATAGCTGTCTTGTTGGTTTTCACTATGGGCATCGCAGACCTTTTGTTTCCGACTCTGGACATCGCTGACACATTGGTTTTGACATTGGACACTGCCATCGGTTCGTTTTTGACTATGGACACTGCTCATTTATCAAGCAAAATGATGGGTATCTTACAACACTGCCCTCGAAAGAAATTGCCGCCCGAAGCATGACATGTTTGAATGTCACGCACGTTAGAACATTTTGCATCCATTTTTTTGTTTGGGTTTTGACAGCACACATGAATTCATCCTAGACCTCCAGTTGATTCAAGGATATTTGCCATGTCAGATTCCTAATTGAGATGGAGTATGCGGGATGTCGATTGTTATGTCAAGCAAATTGTAGGGGGCTCACAAGGATGAGGTATGGAAAAAAAGACGATTCGGGTGTTTGGGACAAGTGGATTATTTGTATAAAGCATTCAGCGTACTTGGATGAAAAGTGTCATCCAAGTGTTTTGAGCACATATAATCAATGCTGAAAATGAGAATGAAGCATAAGTCGGGTCATCAGCGTTTGAGCTGAGCGATGCGTGGGAGGTCGCATCATGAGTGGTGGTGGTGAAACACCGCCAAGAAGTCGGGGAGGGGGGCGGACTTTGAGAATAACGCGATACTTCTTCATGAAATTCGAGCGTCGCTGAGAAGTCGACCAAACAATAACAAAACATCGATATGGTTCGTGATACTTTTTTCGACCAATCTAGAATGTGGCCATGATGTAGTCCATAGTAGGATATGCCAGTTGTAAGGCTAGCACATAGGTCAGAGCGTTTCTCAAGGAGTTGAACAATTCTTGTTTGTTGTCCTCTCCATTCCACTCGGTGGTTTTCCAAGTGAAAAATGAGAGGGGCATCACTGCAGGAGCCCGGTGCGAGGGGTGCCAGCTGTACGTGCATCAGGAATGCTCCGCAAGATACCAACGAGAGGGCGGGGAGGTGGAGACGTACTGCCGCCCTTGCCAACAACGGCAGCGGCCGGGTTGCCAAGGGAAGTTCACGCGCCTGCTGCGCTGACGAGACTCTGGGACAGAGTCTTGAAAAATGGGGGTTGGGGGCATCAGTGTCAGGTGGAGATCCACCGCATCTCCGCTGGGAAGAAGGTGGATCCGCGGAAGGAAGTCGCCGCAACCCACAAGTTCGTGGAAAAAGGTGACCGCGACCACAGATCTGTAGAGGAGGATGAAGGGGAGGCCGCGGAGCACCAGAGGACGCGCAAGGGATGCTGGCTCCCGCAATGAGGTTGCGGTAGAGCGTGGGGTGGCGCGGAATCCAGTGGCCGTGGAGGAGGGCAGGCGGGAAAAGTTGCCGCCAGGGACAAACAATCAACGGCGGCTTCTATACGGCTGTTTGAAGCGATTGTCGCGGAGAAGGCGAAAAGAGGCGGGAAAGGCAGGGATGAGAGTCCGCGGTGGAAAGAGAACATGTGCCGAGCCGCGGAGAGGTGGGAGTGAAGCAGGAGCGTCGGACATGCAAGACATCCGCCGGCAGAATCGGATGTCAGGAGAAGGGCGGCAGGAGCTCGGCCAATGAGAGCCCAGGGTTGGCAGCGGTGATCAAGGAGGAGGGCCGGGAGGACGCACCGCACGAAGACGAAGATTCTAGGAAGAGCACAAGACCGCACGCACCCAAGCTGCGGAGTGAAGGAAGAAGTAGTAGTAGGGCAGAGAAATGTAGAGGTAGTCTGTTGTGTGATCGAAGACGAGACCCGCGGTGCGCGTAACGCACCGCGCGGAGTCCGAAGTAAAGGAAAGAGTTGTAGGAGGAGACTTAGAGAGCTAGGTTGGGTGATTATAAAGTAGCTGTGTAGTGGAGGAACCAGTGTTATGTAATCTTGATCTGACCTTGTATGGTCTGACTTGATGCAAGTGTCATTTCCAGTTGAAAGACTCAAGTTCTGACTCATTCAGATCCAGACTGCCGCCTCATGTATTATTGATCCGCGTATTTATTAATCAAGTTCCTACTTCCACTCCCGCTTCCTATTTGAGATCCGCCCCCGTCTAAGGAACAGGAAGAGTGCTCTCCACGGAGGCATTCCGCGGAGGACGAAATCTTCTCCTCCGAGTGTGCGCATGTCCTACTGGTCGCTCCACTTCTGATCTTGGGTCCAACAAGGACTCTTCTTAGAACTGTCACCATCAAGGAACGAAGGTAGGGTGAAGGGTGCTGCCGGCAACGTCGCGGCCTTGCACACGGCCACGGAACGGGGTTCCGCAGGCTGAGGAGTCAGAGGCCACGAGGTGGCAGACTCTCGTGCAGGCAAGGAGCGAGCCGCGGAGCACTACCTACGCGCGGGGTCCTGGTGGTGCGAGGCATCCGCGGAAGACCAGGAGAGGCAGCGGAGGACCAGTGAACAAGTGCACCGCGGAACCGCGAAACGACAGAAACGCGGAGCAGANCGCATGTCCTACTGGTCGCTCCACTTCTGATCTTGGGTCCAACAAGGACTCTTCTTAGAACTGTCACCATCAAGGAACGAAGGTAGGGTGAAGGGTGCTGCCGGCAACGTCGCGGCCTTGCACACGGCCACGGAACGGGGTTCCGCAGGCTGAGGAGTCAGAGGCCACGAGGTGGCAGACTCTCGTGCAGGCAAGGAGCGAGCCGCGGAGCACTACCTACGCGCGGGGTCCTGGTGGTGCGAGGCATCCGCGGAAGACCAGGAGAGGCAGCGGAGGACCAGTGAACAAGTGCACCGCGGAACCGCGAAACGACAGAAACGCGGAGCAGATCGGCGCAGAACCAGGAAGCGCAAACGGAGAGCATTGCGCGGCAAAACTGGGGGTATCAGTGTCATGGTGCGGTGAGCGTGGAGTGTTCCCCGCTCTTTGTCTAACAGAACTACACGCGACCTTGAGATTCAGACATACATGTCGGCAGCCAGCTTCGTGCATCAGGACACGCGGAGACGGCACCAGTAGCATTCACAACAAACTTCTGTACGCCACTTCCTGCTGCGGCGTGTGGTCACATAGGTGGACAGTAGAGACATCTCCCCCATGCCTTCTCGCACGCCCGTCAGTTCGTCGCCAGGCGCGGATCCACTGGTGCAGCACCAAAGAGTAACCGAGTGGCTGGAACAGCTACACTGGCGGCGCATCATGGATGCGTTGGAGGACCGCGTAGAGGTGGAAAGAGTACACAGCCAAGGTGTGCGCGGAACCCACCAGCTTCAGGCCAACGTCTCTATGGAGCAGCGGTGGTTTTCCAATGTGCCACCGCCAGCAGACGGACTCTCCGAGAGCGGGAAGCCCGTGGCATACCAAGGACCAGGCTACCAGCGGTGCAGCGGAAGACAGCCGCCACGGGTAGAAGAGGAAGACTACCTGCACTCCACGCCCCTAGCAGGGTTGGAAACCTCCCTGGCTCCCTATGTCTCCAGGCTGCCAACCATGGAGGGTGCCCACCGCCACCAACCGCAGCTGGGGTGCATGCTGGCGGAACGATCACCTTCAGCAAGGGGAACAAGGGGGGTGAGGCAGCCGTCGCAGGGAGTATTCACCGAATTCCTGGGCATGCCATCCGCCATGCCAGAGGCGGAGCAGCAGACCTACCCACAAGCAGCAGAACGGTCAGCAGAGGGACAGGCAGTTGGCGCTGGGCCGCCCACCGCGACGGAAGAAGTATCTCTCCACGTAAATCCACGATCAAACATGGTGAACACCCCAGTGGCACCAAGTGTAAGGGCAACGGCGAGTCAAAACCCACAATTCACGGGATGGCAAGGAACACCACCATTGGTGCACCAACCCCTTCTGGTTGCGCAGCCACTGCAAGCAACACAGCAGCCACTTACTGGGCCCCATCGTCACCCCCACCCAGGACTGCCTGGGACTCTGCCGCAAGCGGGGCCCATGACAACCTCCTCTACCACAGCCCCGCCGGGCTGGATGACGATGGGCCCGTGGGCCACGTACTCTGCGGCAGGAGTAACACAGTAGGCCCCTATGCAGCAAACCTCGGCACAACCACCGCCAATCCCCATGGCGGCGCAGCCGATGCCCATGATGGTTGGACACCCGGTCTATCATCAGCAGCCGATGGGCACCGCGCCGGCTGGAGTCGCGGTTCACGCACCACCACCTACCAGCCAGGTACAGACAACTGTGCCCCATTCCGCCTATCCTGCGCTCCCGCCGACTATAGGAGCCACTGTAACCCCTGCGATACCCACTACCACCCCGCTCCACCACTCTGCAGTGTCACATCCTCCACCGCAGGGCTATTGGCTACCAAGACCTACAGCCTCTGCCGCGCCGAGCACCCAGACACCGCCCCCTGGGACTACACTTCATTCCGTACCCTACACAACGCAAGCGACCACTGCAACTCACTACTATACCCTCCCGGCGGCAGCTCCAATGAGTGGCCCCCACACCAGCACCTCAGGGGCAGCCACAAACTAGCCACGTGGGCTATTCGGCGACTGCGGCCTCGTACCCACACCCCGCGGTGACCTCTATGGCTAATCGGAACACCGTGCCCCAGCTGCAGTACGTGCGCACGGAGCCAGCCAATATTCCGTGGCTGGACATCTTCAAGGGAACCTCTGAGGAGGACCCATGGACCTGGTTGAAGCAGATCACCATATATGCCAGCATAGGGCGGACCCCACCTGATCTTTGTTTGGCCACCGCGGAGCTCCATCTGCAGGGTGCAGCGGAGGACTGGTACAATGCGCGAGCGCCGTTCAGCTCCTTCGAGGACTTTGGCAACGCGCTGATCGAGCGTTTCAAGCGGCTGACCAAGGAAGAGGCACTCCGCAAGATTGAAAAAGAAGTCATGCGGAAGGATGCCGACATTTGCAGATTTTTTGATCAGTTCCTCACTTGGGCATCAGTCGCAAAGAGCCCTCAAGGGGAAGGACTGCCGCTGTGGGTCCTACTGCAGAATCTCATCCGCGCAGTCCCCGATGAGATCAGCAGTCTGATGATCCCCGGGCGCTACCAGTCCGTGCAGGATGCGGTACAGGACGCCACGGCCATTTCTACGCGGCAGCATCAAGGCGGAGACTTGCACACTCCAACACCAGCGACACAGGCCTCTCAACCCAAGCCGAAGGCATGTTACACGTGCCAGAGTTTGGAGCATATCGCTCGGGATTGCCCGCGCAAACGACAGGGTGCTCCGCGCACCGACCCCATGCTTTAGGATCCCATGGTGCAGCAGTGGCAGCGGTACTATAATCAACCATGGCAGGCTCAGCAGCATTAGCAGCAGACGCAAGCTGGGCCACAGGCACCGGATCATCAACCCCAAGCTGCCCCCGGCGGACAAGGCATTCTGCCCAACCCACAGGCATCCGCGAACCCTGCGAGCGGAGCCTGCAACGTCAAATTGGGGCTACCGATGGCGGAGGACGAGACCACAGAGGTGCCTCCCACCACCGAAGAGACAACTTTCATCGCACGAGCCCAAGAACTGGGCGTGCGCCGATGGGACCTACAGGTGGCAGCCAGGGTACAGGAGGACCTGAGGCGCAAAGCAGAGGCTACGGAGGAGCGATTCGAGGAGGCAGTTGTTAACCGTACCGTTGTACCGGAGAAACGACGACAGGCGAAACCACCACTCCCGGTGGAGAAGCAACCTGCTCCATCTTTGCAGACGCCCAACATAGCTCCAGCAGTCGCGGAGAGAAGCACTGACCCCGTCCAACGCCTCTTTACCACCCCCATTGTGGAAGTCAATTTCTTTGAGTTCCTCCGCATTCATCCCGAGATTGCACCGCGACTGAGGGAGGAGTTCTCCAGGGCCAATCAACGCCTCCAAGCTGTGGGCATCTCCCTCAACTGCACCACGCCTACACCCGGTACACAGAACACCCGCCGTGCGGTACCCGAGACTATGTTGGCACTGAGTCTCGCGGCAGGAGAGTGGGGATGGGCACCACAGCCCTTGGAACCACCGCGACGGGACGACAACCACTACGAGGTCGCCTGCTGTGTGGTTTGGATATGTGGAAGGAAGTTCTTGGCTATCATCGACACGGGAGCCACTCACACCACTGTGGCGTTCCGCGTCCTCCTGGCGGTCGGATGGGAAGACCGCATCCTCCCCACGCGCCGCCTCTTCACCAACTCGGCGGGCAGAATGGACTATGGAGACGGGGAAGTTCACGGCCTTCCCATGCAGGTGGGATCCCTTCATGAACCAGTGAACGTCCAAGTTACGCGAGCCGGAACGTATGACGTGCTCCTGGGCATGGATTACTTGGTGCCACGGCAGGCCAACCTTCTCTTCTCCCTTGGAATCATGCAACTCAGCTCTGCATTCTGCGAGGAAGCATACTGCCCCATCACCATCGGCGACAGGGTGGCCATACCTATAACCGGTGGCGAGTCCTTCTCCCTCAAGCCCATGCAAGCAGGTTGCAACCTCTCTCAGCGGATGTGCCTAACGTGGAACAGATCACAGCCGGCGAATGGCAGGAACTCGCGGAAGAGTCAACCGAGCCAGGAGTACAGACCAACCTTCTGGGGATGTGGCATAGGGGACAACGAGTCCTTGGAGCTGGCCCTCCACTCGAGGAGGAGGAGGATTTCTACCTACTCCGCGAAGCAGCAGCACCACCATCACCGCGATGGGATCACATGCTCCACTCACGACTCTCCCCCACACAAAAGTAGGACTTCTGCGACCTGCTGGACGCATTTGCGGACATCTTTGCTGGGTCCGCGGTTGATCTGGGGGCCGTGGAAACCTTCCACGTCATCGCCACGGGGGATTCCGCGCCCACAAAACAGAAAGTGCGGCGCATCCTCCCTGAGCAGGAGAAGATCATCACAGAGGGGCTTGCGGAACTCAAGGCGTAAGGGGTGATCGTCCCCATCGTCAGCCCCTGGCGCACCAACTTGGTCATCGTGGAGAAACCGGATGGGTCTAAACAATTTTGCGTTGACTTTTGCGACCTCAATCGCGTAACCGAGGAGGATGCATACCCCATGCCACTGATCGTCGACATACAGGAGCGGCAGCAGGGTCGTGGATGGTTCGCAAAGCTCGACGTCAAGGCTGCCTTCCATGCCGTCCCCATGCACCCAGAATCCATTGCCAAGACAGCATTCGTGATGCCAGAGGGTCTATACGCGTTCACGCGCATGCCCTTTGGACTCCGCAATGCCAGTGCGACGTTTCAGCGGGTCATGGACTCCACCCTCCGCGTCATCCCCAATGTCAGCTGCTATATTGACGACATTATGGTTGCGGCCCACACCTTCGAAGAGCTGTTCTCCTCCCTGGCCGCTGTCTTCGCTGCCCTCCGCAAGGCTAACCTCAAGCTCAAGGCAGCTAAGTGCTCCATAGGAGCTGCGGAAATGGAGTTCCTTGGCTTCGTGATGAGTGCGGATGGCATCAAGACTGATCCTGAGAAGATTGCGGCAGTGCAGGAGTGCCGTCAGCCCACTTTCGCGGGACAAGTCAAATTCTTCCTGGGCTTTGTCTCCTTCTACCGGAAGTTCGTTCGCGACCAGGCACGTATCATCAAGCCACTCTAGGAGTTGATACACCAGGATGTGCCGTTTGACTGGACATCAGAATGCGCGGACGCTTGGACGGAAATCAAGCACCGCCTAGTTACCGCACCCATGCTCGAATTCCCGGACTTCAACCTCCCATTCTCCATCACCACTGACTGGTCGCGGGACGGGCTGGGTGCCATCCTATTTCAGATAGTGCAGGAACCAGCCCAGAAGGTGATTGCGTATGCCAGTCGTGCTCTCACCGAAGGAGAGCGGAAGTACCCGCCGGTGAAAGGCGAGTGCCTGGCTGTCCTTTGGGCACTCCAACACTTCCGCGACTACATAAAGAATGGCAAGCCATTCACGGTCTTCACAGACCATCAGGCTCTCCAATGGCTCCTCACCACCCAGAACCATGAGGGCATCCTAGCCAAGTGGGCACTCCTCCTGCAGGGCTACAACATGAAGATCAAGTACCAGCCTGCGGTTGCCAACCGCAACGCGGATGCTCTGAGCCGACTTCCGCGCCATGAATGGCCAGCACCTGACCAGGCACCTCCGGATGCCGCGGAGCATATCCCTGATGTCCTGGTACCGCCACCAGACACTGAAGCGCAATGGGAGGGAGTGGCACAAGAATTTGATAAGGAGGAACAGGAGGTTGCCTTGCAGCTCCTGAATGAACTCGACCCTACCGCGGAGGTAGTACTCGTGGAGACCCTACCAGCCCTCTCCATGTCTGGACTACAGCTTGCTCGTCGGTACAACCCCACCATCCGCGGGTGGACGCTGGAGGAGATCGCACCCCATCTTCCCCCACAACATGCACCCCCGCGAACCTCGCGACCGTCCGCCGCCACACCACAGACCTGCCCCACAAGCAACCCGCACACTCCTGTTCCTGCCACCCCACTCCTCGACAACCGCCATCCCCTCACCCTGGTAGACTTCCTTCTTCATTCCCTTGAGTCTGCAGAAGGTCTCCGCGCCCTCTTCACCACTCATAATCCCTCCCTTTCTCCTCTTGGCGTCCGCCTCTCATGCACACAAGACAGCATGACCGGTATCTGCTTGCTATCCCGATGCATCCTCCTCACTCACTCTAGTGCGCGTGATGCCGCTGCACGTTCCTCAAGCACCTGGTCACCCGCGGCCCTCACCCCCGGACTACCCGCACCATCCGAGGTCCACGTGGCATGGTGTTACGTGTGGATATGCGGACGCAAGTTCGTGGCCATAGTGGACACCAGTGCCACACACACCACGATCGCGCTCCGGATGGTCCGCTCGCTCCACATGCAGCACCTCATCCAGCCTAGTCGACTCCGCTTCTCCATCTCCACCGGTGACATCGACGCGTCGCTTAGACAGATCGTGGGCCTTCCCATGCAGGTGGCAAATGTACATGCGGCGCACACTATCCAAGTTTGCAACGTCCGCACGTATGACATCCTGCTCGCAGCGGACTGGCTCGTGCCGCGCCAAGCGGATATACTGATCGGCGCTGGCATCCTCAGTCTCATTTTGAGTTCCGGCGTTCGATCATTCACTCCACTCTTCACTTCGCATCGACCATCTCCCCGCCCGACCCTACCCACCTCCGACTCAGCTCTCACAGGCACTCGACACACTCGCCAGGTCACACGGAGCTCGGCTCTCGCCCGCGGAACCATCGACATGGCTCGCCAGCAAGGCACGGGGACCGCGCCTCCGTCGCGGGGGGGTGGACCCTCCCGACGTCAACTACGTCGCCCTGCTTTTAACACGGGCACGGGACACTGACCGGCACGGACACCGACACCACCAGCGGGGGGAGCGGCCCCACCGCGGCCGGGTCCCACGACAAGAACACCACCGGCAAGGGCATCAGCATCACACACGGCTGCGACAGGCGTGTCCTGACCTGGCGCTGCGGCAAGAACACCTCCGACACCAGTGACGGCCATGCCAGCAGTGGCTACGGCCTCACCGCGGCCCAGCCCCGCCGCAGGGACAACCCCGACACAAACCCCAACACCTGCAGCGGCAATCCTACCGTGGTCCAGTCCCGCAGAAGGAACACCAACACAAGCCACGCCGCCTGCGTAAATCGACAGGCTCATCGCAACGGAGCCCTGCCACAAACACAACACCAACACGGATCCTCAGGCGCACGGAGCCCGCGGCAGGAGCGACGCAAACAACGGCAAGAACAACCGCTACACCGACACCAAGCCCGCGAGATGGGGCCCAGGTACTGACTGCCCCAACTCCCTCCATAGCGACGACGGCGCTCTCCCACTCGCCGCGGACTCGCGCGGTAGCCCAACCCGGCAACCCGCACACCCCTTGCTGGGCACGGGAACGGCGATGGAAGGGGCAAGAACGCACCTCAAAGAAAGCTCGAGGGATAGCAGGGAGCAGCCCAAGGAGGCCTTACTGCTTGAAGTTGTGAGCAGCGTGATGCTCCGACTGCTGACGGAGATTCTGGACGTGATCCGCACAGAATTCGCGGATTCACTGTTTGGCAAAATGAAGCAGGTAGTGCTGAAGGGAGCGGCAACGAGTGCGCTAGCCCTCGGACTACACGAAAGGCAGGTGCAACTGCTGGAAGCAGCAGGTGCAGAACGCCTTGTTTTGGCATTGCGGGACAGCCTGAGCATCAACCCAAGGCTGGCTAGTGACATGACAAGTGTCGCGGAACTGTTGGACACCGAGCGACTGGATCCCTCACTGGAGGCCACTTGAGTGTGGTGGATCAGGGTGCGGAGGGACCAGCGGAGTAGTCCGGAGAGACGTTACGTGCATCTGCTCTAGGAGAGGGCCAGCGCCCTCATTCTGTACCACGTGAACGACCAGACACCAGGATCGGCGGAGGCACCACGACGGATGAGTGGAGGTAGGGATACTTGCTCAACCTCACCTACGCTAAGTGGAGTGTTCAATACCCGCAGGAGGAGAGACCGCGGCTTGCTGACACTCAGCTGCCTGAGGGACGCTGGATGGAGGCTATGGAGAAGTGCTGGACGCTGACGCTCCAGAATGTACTACGCACTAGGGTGGCGACAGCGGTTGCGGAAGGATAGTGGACCGTGGTGCAAGGAAAGGGACTGTGTCTCAGGCAGGAGGAGGTGCGACACTGGGCCAAGGAGGCGGCGGAGATATGCCGGGAAGACAAGAGCAGGAGGGACGCGGAGGTGGAAGAGGCTCGTGAGTACACCCAATCCTCCCCTCAGCTGCACTAGATGCAAGAACGCCCGCGGAAAGCATGGGAGGAGGAGGCAGCCGAGGCCGAACGGGCGGCCACGGAACCCGCGGCGACAGAGGCCCAATTGGCCCAAGAGCGGGAGGCGGCGGCTAAGGCAGATAAGGAAGCTGCAAAGCAGCTTATAAGGGAAATCATGGTGGAAGCAGAAGCAGCGGTAGCAACAGCGGCGACAGAGGAAGCAGCAGCGGCGGCAGCAGAGGCAACGGCAGCGGCGATAGAGGTAGCAGCAACAGCAGCAACAGTGGCGGCAGTGACGGAGGCAGAGATTGCGGCAGCACCAGCAGCAGAGGCACAAGTAGCGATAACCACAAAAGCAGCTACAGAGACAGCCAGAGCAGGAGCAGTTAGCACAACGGCGGAGACAGTAAGGGGAACGACGACAGCCAGAGCAGCGGAGAGGCATGTAGCAGCAGAAGAAGGAGAGAAGACGGTGAAAAGGCACAAGGCTGGTGCCAAGCGCCACCGCCCGGAGCCATGTGCTGGCTCCCTCCGGCGGAAGGCACAACTCCAGCCCGAGCGGCGGCGGTAGTGCGGAAGGCAGCAGCGACGGTTAGCCAGACCAGGGCAGTAGCGCCGGTAGCTGACACCGGCCGAAGCGAAGAGCCGGAGCAGACTTTCCCGGAGGAAACTACTCCCGCCTCGAAAGGAAAGCGGAAGGCGGACGAGGCAGCGGCCGCGGAGCCACGGAGGGAGAAACAACATCGAACACACAAAGGCTCCAGCTCCAGCGTTACTCCGGAGCAGCTGGCGCAAGCCCAACGAGAGGCCACGCAAGCAGCAGAGCTCCTGATTGCAGTCTTCTGCAAGGTCCAGATACCGATGGAAATGGTGCCGGCCTCCCAGGACAGGCCTGTCCTAGGAGAAACCGCTGCAGCAGCCGTCCGCAAGGGGTTAGAAAAGAGAGGACGCACGGAGAAAGAGGCGGCGGTGATGGTGGTCTCCGAGATCAGTGAATCACCAGGAGGTTCAGAAGAGGAGCTGTCCATCACACGCAGCCAGGGACTACTACGGGCCCAGAGAGTGCCCCCGCAGAGAAGGGAGGAGGTGATTGAGCTGCACCGCGTTGGCGGACGCGGCAGACGACCAAGTGGCCCCACTGAGACAAGGCTGCAAGACGAGTGGGACGAAGGGGAACTTTGAGCGGTTGGAATCCTTCGGCTGTTCCCTGCACCCGACTCATGGGACAGAGAGCCGCCAGTCTACAACGAAGACAACCGCAAGAAGTTTGAGGCGATGAAGGCGGAGGAGGATGGGAGGCGAGCGCGCGGACTGCCGGCAAGAGTGCCGGAGACAAAACGAAAGCCGGGGGAAGCGGGGGCAGAAAAAGCGGGGAGGAAGGGGCCCATGGAGACGCAGGACTGGCGGATCTGGCAGACCGCCCACATCCTTCTCCGCGCCAGCAGCAAGGAGTAGCAGAAGGCGGAGGCGCAGAAGGTGTACGCGGATCTGGAAACACGGCTAGGTGTGGAGTGCGACCGGAGGAAGAAGGATGACCTGGCCCGTCTGTGCGAGCATTATGCGTGGGAGGATGGCCGCCTCTAGAGACTAACTCCACGCGTCTTGTGGGTACCCCCACCCACGCTGCAGAGGGCAGTGGTGGAGGCCTACCACCGCCATCACCACACCGGCACGCAGGCACTAAAGGACCGCCCGATGCCCATCATCCATGTGCCGAATATGGCGGCTCTCATCAAGGAGGTGGTGCAGCACTGCGCCCCCTACGAGCGAGCGCGGAAGACCACACCACGAGACCAGCCGCTGTTCCAACCTTCCCCCATCGGCAAGCCGCTGGAGAAGATCATCATCGACTTCCACGGCCCCTGCGCGCACCGCGACCAAGGGAACCGGTACTGGATCGCAGCGGTGGACCACTTCACGAAGTTCCTCTGGGTCCGCGCTGTGCCCAATAAGAGCTCTGCCACCGCGGCAAGGTTCATCCGCAAGGAGATCTTTTACCACTTTGGTGGATGTAGCGTGGTGCACAGCGACAACGGTACAGAATTCATGGGGGCCTTCAGAGAGGAGCTGGAGGAATGGGGGGTCCGCCACGTACACTCCGGGTGGTACAGGCCAGAATCCCAGGGGCAAGTGGAGCTGGTGCATGAGATACTGGAGCGAGCAGTGGCCACTGCGGAGGGCAGCAGCTGGGCAGAGAAGCTGAAGAAGATGGCGCACTTCATCAACACAACACCCAGCCGTGGAACCTCCTTCTCACCCCACATGCTGCTCTTCGGTCAGCCACCGCGGGCGGCGATGGGCATGTCCCAGAAGCCGCTGAGGCTACCCCTTGCTCCGGAGGAACAAGGGAAGCGCTCAGAGGAGGAGATGGACAGGGAGGTCACGGAATGGTTCTGCGAGCGCTGTGAAAGGACGAAGGCCATGCGAGCAGAGGCGCGGTTGAGGGGTTCGGTCGCTGCCTGGCGCGGATGCGACGCAGCCAATCGACGGCTAAACCATGGGCCTATCAAAGAGGGCCACTTGGTGTATCTCCGCCCCTTCCCCAATGCGGGGCAAGAGGCAGGACAGCCACGGGAGGTGTACCGCGTGGCCAGTGTCGAGGCAGGGCAAGTGTGGTTGGAGGGGCCGGAAAGGTTCAGCAACCGCAGTTATCCGGCCACGGAGTTTGTGCTGCTTCCACCAGCGTGGCAGACGCACATCCCCAGGATGGGAGGTCGCCTACCGCCTCTGGGACAGCGGAAGGGCTCGTGGGGATGGAGAGCGGAGGAGGTGCTGGACGTCTGTGAAGAGCAGGTGTCGCAGCAGGAGTAGGAGTGGAGCCAAGAGCCAGAGGAGGTGGAGGAGGAAGTGTGATGTCCGCGAACTGGCCGCGGAGGAGGTGAGGAAGGAACCACGGCGAGAGCAGCCGCGGCGGGGGCAGCAGCTGGAGCAGCGGGAGGAAAGGCGGCAGGAACAGAAGGAGCGGCAGGAACGGAGGAAGAGGGAGGAGCCTGAAGGAAGGCTTGAGCGACAGCCCGAGCAAACCTCGGTGGGGGTGGCCTAGCAGCTATCCCAGAAAGCACCACCGCGGACTAGGGTGCCGATGAGCCCCAAGACCCTGGCTGATTACACGGGCCCATGCGTGTGGTGCGGAGAGAATCTCCCTACTGAGCCACATCTAAAGGTGGTGTGTCGAGTGTGCGGAAATCCCGCACATCAGTATGCCGACGGAACCTCCAAAACCTGCATTGGACGAGACCGCACCTGCTTGCGGTGTCTGAGGGAGGCAGCTGAGGAGGAAGCCGCAAAGGAGCGGGAGGAGGAAGAAGGAGTGGGACCCGGCGCTGGGGGAGCACCACCTCACGGAAGGTGGGACCCAGAAGGGGAGGAGGAAGAGGAGGAAGAAGAGGAAGAAGAGGAGGGGCCCCCTGAGCGAAGGAGAGGTCCGCGCACGGTTTCCGGGGCAACGATGAGGCAGTGGCAGGCGGAGGGACCGGTCGCGGCAGAAGAGAGAAGGCGGAAGGAGCTGGAGGAGAAGAAGTGTGCCCAATGCGGCAAATGGTGGGGAGTGGCGGTGCAGGATTGTGGCGGATGCCTCCGCAAAATCTGTACTGGCTGCCTGGCGCCACCTCGTGACGAGTGCGGAGGGCGAAGTGGGGCTGCGGTGTGCAGAAGGTGCAGAGAAGAGATCGAAAAGCGACGAGGTGTCCGCAAGGCACCCTGAGTGAATGAGGAGGAAGAGGAAGAATCAGAAGAGGAAGAGGAGGTACCGGGAGAAGAAGGGCATCAATCCGCGGCATGTCCCACATGCCTGAAGACAGTGCAGGATGGAGAAAGGTGTGCTGTCTGCACGAGGCCTGCCCACCGCGAATGCCTGGTGATGGGCAGCTCCGCCTGGAAGGGCCAATGTCACTAGTGCGTGGGCAATGAGCTCCTTGAGACGGACTGCTACCTCAGCTTCATGCGCTGCCTGCCGGGAAGGGATGGCGGAGTTCGGGAAGGGATGTGGCATGTGCCTGAAGATGTGCCACCAGCGGTGCGGCAAGAGGGGTAAGGAAAGAGTGTGGACCTGTCACCGCTGCCTCGCTCAGCCCAGAAAAGAGGATTGGGGGGCAGAAAAGTCCGGGCTGTATTGCTGCGGAAACGGATGCATGGGGATCATCACAAGGATTGCATGCCACTCTAAGCATTGTGGAGGATGGGTCCACGCGCAGTGTGCCACAGAGGTGGGAAGGAATGAGGAGGGGCAGATGGTGTACCGCTGCACCAGTTGCAGGACGTATGAACGGATCCCACACTGCTCTACATGCAAAAGAAGACTGGGCGCGGAGGACATCACTGCAGGAGCCCGGTGCGAGGGGTGCCAGCTGTACGTGCATTAGGAATGCTCCGCAAGATACCAACGAGAGGGCGGGGAGGTGGAGACGTACTGCCGCCCTTGCCAACAACGGCAGCGGCTGGGTCCCCAAAGGAAGTTCACGCGCCTGCTGCGCTGACGAGACTCTGGGACAGAGTCTTGAAAAATGGGGGTTGGGGGCATCAGTGTGAGGCGGAGATCCACCGCATCTCCGCTGGGAAGAAGGTGGATCCGCGGAAGGAAGTCGCCACAACCCACAAGTCCGCGGAAAAAGGTGACCGCGACCGCAGATCCGCGGAGGAGGATGAAGGGGAGGCCGCGGAGCACCAGAGGACGCGCAAGGGATGCTGGCTCCCGCAATGAGGTTGCGGTAGAGCGTGGGGTGGTGCGGAATCCAGTGGCGGTGGAGGAGGACAGGCGGGAAAAGTTGCCGCCAGGGACAAACAATCAACGGCGGCTTCTATACGGCTGTTCGAAGCGATTGTCGCGGAGAAGGCAAAAAGAGGCGGGAAAGGCAGGGATGAGAGTCCGCGGTGGAAAGAGAACATGTGCCGAGCCGCGGAGAGGTGGGAGTGAAGCAGGAGCGTCAGACATGCAAGACATCCGCCGGCAGAATCGGATGTCAGGAAAAGGGCGGCAGGAGCTCGGCCAATGAGAGCCCAGGGTTGGCAGCGGTAATCAAGGAGGAGGGCCGGGAGGACGCACCGCGCGAAGACGAAGATTCTAGGAAGAGCACAAGACCGCGTACACCCAAGCCGCGGAGTGAAGGAAGAAGTAGTAGTAGGGCACAGAAATGTTGAGGTAGTCTGTTGTGTGATCGAAGACGAGACCCGCGGTGCGCGTAACGCACCGCGCGGAGTCCGAAGTAGAGGAAAGAGTTGTAGGAGGAGACTTAGAGAGCTAGGTTGGGTGATTATAAAGTAGCTGTGTAGCGGAGGAACCAGTGTGATGTAATATTGATCTGACCTTGTACGGTCTGACTTGATGCAATGTCATTTCCAGTTGAAAGACTCAACTTCTGACTCATTCAGATCCAGACTGCCGCCTCATGTATTATTGATCCGCGTATTTATTAATCAAGTTCCTACTTCCACTCCCGCTTCCTATTTGAGATCCACCCCCGTCTAAGGAACAGGAAGAGTGCTCTCCGCGGAGGCATTCCGCGGAGGACGAAATCTTCTCCTCCGAGTGTGCGCATGTCCTACTGGTCGCTCCACTTCTGATCTTGGGTCCAACAAGGACTCTTCTTAGAACTGTCACCATCAAGGAACGAAGGTAGGGTGAAGGGTGCTGCCGGCGACGTCGCGGCCTTGCGCACGGCCACGGAACGGGATTCCGCGGGCAGAGGAGTCAGAGGCCACGAGGCGGCAGACTCTCGTGCAGGCAAGGAGCGAGCCGCGGAGCACTACCTACGCGCGGGGTCCTGGTGGTGCGAGGAATCCGCGGAAGACCAGGAGAGGCAGCGGAGGACCAGTGAACAAGTGCACCGTGGAACAGCGAAACGACAGAAACGCGGAGCAGATCGGCGCGGAACCAGGAAGCGCGGACGGAGAGCATTGCGCGGCAAAATTGGGGCCATCAGACAGACGAAGGAGGTGAAGAGGAATTTCGACCTAAGTGTAACACTATAATAATACCTTGGTCTTTGGACAAAGCAGGTCCAAAGTTGCTAGGTCAGAAATTATAGTCGAGTTTAACTGTCACCAAATTGGGTTCTGGAAAACAGGCGAATATAAAAGACACTACGGTATGACCTGGCTTCCCACAAGTCTAGCAGAGCCATTCATTGCACTGATAGAAACCATCAATCCTTATCTGAGACGAGATTTCTGCCAATTGTGACTTTCCTCTGCCACGATAAGGATCGTGCCTTGGGGTCGGCAGCCATTGGATTCCTGTATCCGAGGATTGTAGTCGGCACTGTTGATGCAGTCGGCTTCTGGGAGCATTCGCCAAAGGTTGTCTTGGATGCTGAAAATGGCAATTTCTCGCCAAATATCTCTCTTGAGGCCGTTGTAGTAGAAACATAGTTTGTCAGGGACAAGGTCACTGTCGGTGAAGATTTTGCAGAAACACTGAGTGTACTTTGCCATCTTAGACTACTAACGCAGGCTTTAGAGTCTGTACCGTGTGCCAAAATTATCATTCACGTTCTTGAAGTGAGCGAGGGTAATGCGCACGAAGCCGCTCCACATTTTGGGTGGTGTGAGAGATTCATGCCATGTCGGATAGATATATTCAAGAGGTAGTACGCGTGTGGTCGATGATGTGAGAGCAGTTGCGAGCGCCATTGATGCAGCTCCGCCGGTCTCTTGATACCGTTGTATGGCCTTTAGATCGGACCACTAACTCAAAGTCGTACCCATGCAAAAGCGAGGTCACGAGGTCAAGACTCTTTTTGCCGTTGTTGACACTAGTAATGGTGAAGTACACCTACAAAATCATCAGCAACACCTTGACTGACGATCCCTTGGAATGTACAGGATCGAACGGTTAGTGAAATGCTTGTCAAAATTGGATTTCACTCAAGAGTTGCAGATTTCTCTCGGTGAGCACCAATTTGCGTGCATGGGAAACTCAAACCTCCTCCATTACCGCATTGAGCTGTTGGAGCAGATAGTCATTGAGGCTCTCAAGATCCGAATCCTGGTGCATGTCTTTGTTGATTTGAAGTTGTTGGCCAGTGCCTCCCATCATGCACGTTATCGTCCCAATGAGCTACGGCGTGGGCGAAGGGTTTGCCGAGCCCCAGGGGTCCATCACCGGGTTGGCCGTGGGGTTCATCGGTGCTTCACCAGTTATCGTGAAAGTTGCTGCTTCCGCCTGGTTCGCCTGGAGAGCGTCGTTGTTTGCACGCTGCTGATTTACCATTTCTGTAGTACTCGCCAGGGACTGTTGCTTGTGGCCAGTTGCCCTTGCTCCGTTCACCATTGTCGCCGCAATGTCTGCCATCTTCTAGACAGTGGACATGCATCGAGGACTTGTACGAGGTTGTTGCTGGGTAGTTGACATGTCGGATATCCCTCCAACGCCGCTGTGCTCTGATACCAAGTGTTTCACCGAGCGGGACATTGGTGGTTCACAGGGATGAGGTGCAAGACAAAAGGCGATTGGGGTTTTTGGGTTAAATGAAAAGTTTGCATTAAGTATTAAGTGTACTTTGATAACAAGTGTCGAGTGAGTCGAGCACATATATACAATGCCGAGAACAAGAAAGAGGTATAAGTCAGGTCATCGTTGTTTGAGCTGAGCGACGCGTGCAAGGTCACGCCGTGAGTGGTGGATTCGAGAAGCTCCGCCGCGAAGTCGGGGGGATTTGATAACATTACGATGCTCTTTTGAAAAAGTCACGAATCATTGAGAAGTCGAACAATATCGGAAAATTGATGTGGTTTGTGAAACTTCTGTCAACCATTATGAACAGTGTCAAAGTTGTCAGAAACGTCTGGAACGGAACGTCAGAGGCCAGGGCAGTTGGCCAAAATTCCATGGTCCAAATGGTGTAAACATTCTGAAGTCACCACGTGGTGGGCCATGGATGTAAGAATAGAAATGCCCAGTCACGAGTTTTTGGGGACTCGTGTACGTCAGGGACATAACATCTACGTCAGGGACATAGGTTACGGTTGTCATCCATTGGTTGAGCTCTGCCAAAATTTTGCAGGCATTGGATGTCCCTTAATCCTTAGCAAATTTCCCACTAGAATAATCCTTTTTCTTGTTTTTTTCCACAACAATGATGAATTACATGTCAAAACTCCCAAACCACATCCAGCTTATTAGTTCTTAGGAATCAAACTACGTATGGAGGGCCAGGAAAAGTTGTGGCTTGCTTGGATTTGAGTGTAACAAGATCTCCTTCAACAGTTCAACTTTTCATGTGCATGAAGAATGAATTCTCAACATCCCAACGTTGAGTATTTGGATCATAGCATAGTTGAGATGGTTGTCGGAGTCATTGGTCGGGCTCCATTGGCAATGTAGCCTACAATGCTTCTTGTGGCTGATGGCTATGGATTCTTATGCATCGTGAACTGCGTTCCCTATATCATCTTCTTTGTTTAATGCAGATGTTTCTAGTTGTGCTTGCTCCTTTTGACGATCGTGGTCGTGATGTCTACAAAGTCTTAGTCAGAGGAGATGTAGTCAAGACGTTTGAAAGTTTGTTGCATGTGGGTGAAGCTGTGAGCTGCCCCTCAAGTACCACTTCACTCAGATAACAACTGTTATGTGGGTCGAACTATCAGTGGTTTACAGGTAGAAGGTAGAAAACTAGGAACAAGTACAACGGATGTGCACCTTGGATTTGGTAGGAGATGTTTTTTTATGGCAAATGTCATAAAAGTCAACCGCATGTACACAATTTCATACATGGGACATCTTAGGAATGTAAAGACCATGTCACGTATGAAGAGGTGATGTCACTGGCGAGTTCATGAAGTCTCTATCACAAGACGGGGGTGTAAAAAAAATGCAAAAGTTTTCTGGTCGGTATGTTGACTAGAAAATTTCAAGATGTGCATGATGTTTTTGTCACTTCTTACATCTGTTTCAGAAGGTTGTCACCAAAGAGGTACTAGCTTGACAAAGCTTTCCAACAGTGCAACCCAGTGGCGAAGTTGCCTCATGACATGACCGTTGTGTGTGACATCATCAATGGGGCCATCGCTTTTTGGAAGAAGAGGCTACGCTTTCTAAGATCACCTCTGCCACCAGTTTTACAACTGATGACTGGAGGTCTGATGCAAATATGAAGTACGTCAGAACCATTGCACATTGGATTTCAGATTTCAAAGTGAAGAGCATGGCAATATCCTTCCCACCTTTTCTAGACCCTCCCACAACAAACATGATGTCTGAGGTGTTGCTATAAGAATTGAAGGTATGGGGGACATGGGACCGTACTTTCTTCATCAAAGTGGACACCGAAAGCACAAATGACACCGTAACCAACATTCATCATTCCATCTATCTTGGGCTTTGAAAACTTGAGCCACATTTGTTTTCTGGGCCACATCATGAACTTGGTGATAAATGACTTGCTTTCTCTCCCCACTGTGGCCGAGGTCATCACTAAGGCCCATCACATTGCCATGTTTGCAACCCAAAGCACTCCACGAGAGAAACCGCTTGTCATTGTGTGCTCAAGTGCAGGCCAGAAGTACCAATCTCTCCACCTTGACATGAAGACTCGATTACACTCGACACTCAAATTGTGCAGCCAAGTGACCTCCGCAGAGTCCTCGTGTTTTGGCACTCTACGGCTGCGATGGAATGTTGTTGATGCTGTCCATAGTAGAGTGGGCCACCATTTTCACTGCGCACCCTTATTCTTAAGCACTTGACATTGAGGTAATCACAAGGATGACTTATGTAGCGCTCATTCTTTTCATTACCTTCTTTGAGAGCATGATCACAAAGACTCATGGTTGAAGGTGCAGGCGATCAATGCCAAGAAAAAGGGGAAGACAAGGGGTTCAACAGGTCGGTTGAAAATCAAGGAGCAGCTGCTGGCTTATGTTCATGCTGGCCTCAATGCCGTAGTGGAGAATATGGAGAAGCACGCCATGCTACTGACTGATCGGCACATTCTGGCAACTGCACCTGACCCACGGTTCCGGCTCTGCTACTTCAACAAGACCCACGATTTGATGGGCATTGGCTCTGAGGCCGAGCTGTAGGGGAAGGTTATAGAGTCTTTGCACCCATAACACACCAAGTTGGTGTAAGCACGGGAGGTATCAGAAGCAATAGTAGTAGCTATAGGGGAAGGAGCTAGATGAGGCAGCTGCTGGCAGCAAGAGTGTAGCAGCAGCTCCACCAGCAGATAAACAGAAACAGAGACAACCCGGAGTGCTGCAACAGTAGCAGGAGGATAAGGAGCTCATGGAAGCAGCCTTAGTTGACCATGCAGGGAAAACTTGTATCCCTCAAACTCCAGCTGCAGCATCCTGATGTCAAGAGGCACCACCAACCACATTGGAGGGAGAGGTGGAGAGGTGGGCAAAACTCCTGGTGAAAGACCTACACTGCCACATCATGCGATAAAAAAAAGAGAAGAAAACCTTATCCATCCTCTTCCCTACCATAGACGTGTTCGTAGTCCTGGCAACTTCAACACCATTGGAGTGACTGTTCTTCTCTTGGCTGCCACATCATTACAGAATTCCAGCATTCGATTGACCACTTGAAAGTTGAAAACATCACAAACATGAAGTCATAGATCAATGAAAGGAGTTTCTTAGTTTCCTGCGTCGTGCCCAGTGTGGGCCCACTCACATCGGACGCGGCAACGCCCGTGTCCATAGTGAAGCCGGCGCTGCCGACTCCGATGGGTGTATCCTTGGGCATGACGCTGCCGTTGAGTGGTGAGCACTGCCGAGAATTGTTTTGGCAGCGTTCACCCCGCCCTAGCGGGCGTGGATTATGTGATGGGACCTTTTGCAGCGTGAAGGCCACTGCCGATGAACCCCCCCACGCTGGTGAACAATTTCGGCAGCCTTTTCCCTACCCCAGTGGGCGTGGGAAATATGACGAGGCCTTTTTCAGCCTGAAAGTCGCCGATGGACCGACCCCGACGCTGCCAATTTTTTTTTGACAGCATTTCCCCCGCCCTAGTGGGCGTGGGAAATCTGGGAGGTGCCCTGAAGCAGTCTTGTGTACCTGAACTACCCCCACCCAACCCAGGGAGAGAGGGGAACCCAGCCAGAAGGGGGAAGGGTAGATCAGAGGAAGGGTAGACGGCTGCTGCTGCCGCTGAAGCTGCTGCTGCTGCCGCTGCAGCTGGTGGTGCTGCTGCTGATGCTACTTGTGGCCGTAGTCGCTGGCTACTACTAGAGCACACTGTCACAGTCCTGCCGCAGCTTCTATCACAGCTGTGATTGGACAGCTCTCATTGTGGTTGCTGCTCGCTGTTGCGGCTATCCACAGCTGTGGTTTCTAGCTACTTCTGCCGCACCCTGCTACATGCCTTAATTGCTGCAGTCACTGCTCCGCGCAGCGGCCGGTGATGGTGCTGCAGCTCTGCCACTGTGCCTGCTACCCGCTGCTGCAGCCCTGGCTAAGCGGCTGTTGCTGCTGCCGCTGCCGGCTGTTGCGGCTGCTGACTGCTGTTGCGGCTGCTGACTGCTGCTGCCGCATGCCACTGCTCGCTGTTGCCGCTACTGCTGCTGTTGCCGCTGCTGCTGCTGTTACCGCTGCTCTGCACGGCCGTAGGCAGGGGTGCTGTGGCGTGGCCAATGCGGCCGAGCCAATGCGGCCGCCGCCCGCGGCTGCCGCTGACTGCTGCTGCGGCACGCCGCTGCGCGCTGCTGCCGCTGTAGCTGCTGCTTTGCGACTGCTGTCGCTGCTGCCGCTGCCGCTGCTGACTTGTGCAATTGCGGATCTGCCCTCCCAGGACCTTTCCGCGTCTCTCACGTGCAACGCGACGAGCTTTGGCTCATCCTGCTCTGATACCAAAACAGAGACTCCTAGTGCCTGTTCCATTGCACAGCGGTGTGGAACACCACAATGTGGTCAGAACGCAACTGAATACGTCCAAAAAGGACGAGTGTGCAAGGTGTACACGTCAGAACAATGGAGTGAGGATGAGTAAGAAGTACGGGGTAGAACTCGATAGTCGAGTCCGGCTGGCGAGAGAGAGCTCGCCGGTGCTCGCTAAAAAAAACCCGCCTCACGTCACAACTTGCCCACAACCTGAGTTTTGTTCTATCCTGTGACTGTCCAAACTAACACAATCTCACAAGCAAGACTAAACTAGGTTACCCAGGCATTGCAGTTCACACACAAACAGCCACAACAGTAGATTTTCTTGAGATCAGACGTGAGCTCTCCAAGAGGGGGGTAGCGAGTGTATAAGAGGCTGCTCGCCAGTTGCCGGACTCGAGTCTGCTCCCCCAGTCTCCCGTACTCTCTGCCTCCTCAGGGATGTGCAAAGCAACAGACGTGAGCCGAGGGGTCACAGTAAGGACACAACAACACTCTGTGTGCATGAACAAAAACGGAAGGGCCATCATCTAAGCTCCTAGAACAACACCCTCCCATGACCGTGCGCAGCCAGGTGTTGGCTTGGTGCACAAAAGGTGTTGACCTCCCATTACTTGTTTCACTGTCCACCGGTCTCCTTACACACGCATCTCTGCAGGAAAGTAAACAAACCTGGCTACAACACACGCCAAGTGGTCGCTAGAGTCAGAAACATATCCAAGCATGATGGGCGTTTTCTCCGATCAGCTGTGAATACCTCCGCCATTTACGTAGCCATGGTCTCGTGCCTATGTGCCAGCCAGTTACTCTCAAGAATCTCTTATTCTTGATACTTGGTTTTCTGCTGACATCAAATTGGCATGCCCAAACACACTTTAGGATGATGTAGATGGATTCTTGCATGCCTGGTTGGTTTATGGTAGCATGTGCTTGGATGCATGTTGGGGTCATGTTGCCGGATTTTTAGCACAGCAGCCACTATCGGTTTATTTTGAGAGGGTTGGCTCGACCCCAGGGGTGGCGGTGGCCACACTTCGCGCGTCTTGCTCCAGGTTCACCAAGTCAAGGTCGACCCAACTACTTATAACCACTTCTTGTTTCCACTTTCAAAGTTAGCTTTGCAGCATCCATGGCGTTTCCTATATCCTCGTGCTCTATCCCCCACACAATCCTTCTAACTACTGGTACCAAAGCAATGACGGAGAAGGTCGTTGCTCCACCGTCCTCTCGTGCGGTGGAGCACCGATTCATGGGACCCGTTCCTTTTCCACTCTTGGCCTTGGACACACAATGACTAGATGTTTTGTTTAGGGTCTTTCATTCTGGATTCATTTTAACCAATAAAAGTGGCAGGCTATGCCAGCGCCAGTGGGAAGTAGGGACCCCGGTGCTGCTGAAGGGCTCCAACAACAAGGTGAGGGCTAGCAGCGCTTCCCCGAGTCCAGTGGCAGTTATTGTGTCTCGAATGCTAGCTTCTGTTGCTTCCATAACTTGTTTCAGCGGCTGTCATGCTACATTGTGTTGCTTCCACCACTTAACCTAGATGCTGCGGAGATAATTGCTTCAACAGTTCTCACCGGCGTTAACACACTATCACAGCCATGATACAAGGGAGATAAACTTTTTGTTGGTTGTCCTCCACCTCACCTTGTTGGAATGAAACTCACATATGCAATACGTCGAGCGGCATGTGAAAGAAGGCGTGCACAAGGCTGTAGAGAACACGCATCTGCGACAAATGGCAGTGTGAGACAACGTGTGAGGAAAGGATGGGCACCTCATCAGTGCGTTGGTGTTATCAGAAATCTGAACAGGCTCTCAAAGGAGTTCCATTGGCTGGTGGGTGGGCTGATGGCTGACATAAAAGTGTCAACAATGTTGATGAAATAGCTGCAAAATAACTGGAAGCTTAGATACTCTTCGGCTCGCCAGGCTACTGTTACTGATCTGAATCTGTGCCATGAATGTACATGGGCATAACAAGCAGCCAAGACGTTACCGTGGATCCATGGAAACCATGTACAGGCTGTCAAGAACTCAGAACCTGTGTTACATTTGGTTTGCATGTATGTTCTCTGGTTGGCATATGTTGACATTCCTTGGGACTCTTGAAGAGCCATGCAAAACTCCACTGAAGCAAACGGGACGTCTCGTACCAAGAGGGATCAAGAAAAGACAGGAGCTGGTTTCATTCCGGTTGGATTCCGGAAAAATTCCCACAAAGAAATACCCAAGGTCAAACACCTTGCCGCAAAAATCCAAGAAGTCACGTTGTATTGGAATGTCATCTACTAAAAAATCTACTGCAATGAATTCTACAATGCCAAAAATGACACAGCAGCTGTCTTTTGGTGATTGGTTTAGGCCCAAGGCACTGAAAGATTCATCAAATCACCTACATCACTCGGAATTTTTTTAGACCTAATGCACAACAGTAGCACCTTGTTGTGTAATCTTACCACCAAGCTCACATGACATGTTTTGAGCATGACCGGTGGCAGTAAAAGCGTGAGCTAGATTCTTGGGCTTCAAAGATGAAGACCTTGCCCTTTCATTGAATTCCTTTCTTGAGGGTACTGCGACTTTTGAGAATATTGAAAATATACCATATGTGACAGAAATAACTTTAAGATTCTATCTGACTTGATTCATAACCCTTACATCCCACAACACAACCAGTTGGAAGTCTATAAACAGCATTCTCCAATGAACACATGGTGATGTGCCCCTTACACATGTTGAGAATATGTTTGTCCGTAGTTCATTGATCTGGCTCACTACACTCCATTTCAAAGTCTTGATGAAGGAAAAAATAATTCCCAAATATAGTGAGAAACATATGAACGGTGAAAGAAATCATGATGGAAACTGTAGGTTCAACCACAAAAGGCACAAGGCAGCAATAGCGGCTGCTACTGGAGGCCAAAACCATGAAAGTGATAGTGGTACCAAAATTGGCGTCATTGGCAAGAAAATGGAAAAAGAAAAGAAAGCTTCAATAGAGTATAACTTTGCATAGATATCACAAGAAAAATGACAAGAGTGCATTGAATTTCAGGCTTACATTGACTAGGCTGCTTTCAGTTGGGTGGATGGCCCACAGAAGGCCACACTATTGCAGTGAGGTTTCAAAATTCTTTGGAATAGCCTCAGTAAGGTCGGCAGACTTTGCTATTGGCTGGGAGAGAATTCAGAGACAGGGGGTCGGGAAAAGGGGGGAGGAGGGGAGGTAAAGAAAATGCATAGCTTCCTTTCCAAATATTTGGGCAACAGAGAGAGTCACATGATCATACACCATGTGATGACAGGCTAGCCCTGCGAGAAGTGCAACCAGATCCACTCTCCTGCAACCTAGTGTTGCCTTGTTCATAGCGCGAGCCATCCACCCTCCAGCAGCAATGGATCCAGTCTTCTTCTGTCTCGCCAGAGGAATACTTGTCCATCAGTTGGTCAAGCTTGTCAAAACAGCTTGTCCGACCAATCACCCCGCTGCAGATCTGCTGCCTATCATCAACAGTGCTGCTTCGCCTGCTGTTTCCATCCACAGCTATCTTTGAGTACAATTCAATGTCCTCTTCCATAGCTACCTCCTCTGCTGCACAAAAATCCTTGACAGAATCTTCTTCAGCTCTACTGTTCATCACCGGAAAATAAATGTAGTCTTCAACGGTGTAGAGCTGCTCTGCTTCCTCCAGCCCTTGAAGGAGAAAACAATCATTTCCTTCCCAAAAGCATTGCTTAGGCTGCATGCCTGTTCTCTGTTCCACATCCGTTACAACCGGCTCTTCTGCAGGTTCTTCCTCCTCCACTGTCTCATGCTCCTCCACTTGCTCACCATCTTCCACAGAGGTCTCTTCAGCCGTGGAGATAATTGTTGGGATGGGCGTGTAAATGTATTCGTCGTCACAGTACAGTCCCTCAGCATCCTCAAGACTGCGGAGCAATACCACGTCCTGCTCCTCCCATGACTGTGGCCTACGTTGAGCGGCCATTGTCTGAGCCACAACTGCTCCAGCTTGATCCAACGCCACAGCCTCCTCCTTTGGCCTCTCAATTTCCTCTTCCTCATGGCTGCTGCCGCCAAACTCTACCTTCATCTGCCTCTGGGTGAACTCCTGACACTCCTTCTCCCTCTTTTGCTCCAACTTCCTCCGGACCTCCTCCTCCCTTTTGTCCACAAACTTCTCAAAGACTTTCGGAAACACCTTAGTCTCCAATTGCTGGTTCCTCAACCGCTCTTTGCTCTGCTCAATCCACAGCTTAGTTTCCTCATTCTTCTTCCTGGAAGCTTCTTTCACTTGCTGCTCCCTCTAAATCTCCTCCTCCCTTTCCTTCTTCATGCCGAAGACCCAAAATTGGCAGATTACAAGTTCAAGTGATTTGACAATTGTCTCTTTGGCTTCTAGCCCTTGTGATAAGGTCGGCGAGTCTTCGCCAAGTCGGAGTGTTGGCGGTTGGCGAACCCCCCCAACGCGGATGGCCGCACGTGACGGCAGGCTGGGTTGAGCAATGAATATAAAGGGGGGAAGCGCGGTCCAAGCATCGCAACAACGCGCGAGAACCAGACGGGAGGGTGAGCCGGCCCCGGCCGGCTGTTCTGGATGTACTCTCCGAGACGGTAGAGAAAATCGATGTGCCACCATCTATTTCTCAGTCTGTTTTTTTTTGTGTGGGTGTGGGAGGAACAGTCGCACGTGATGTGTGAACAAACATGTGCACATGTGCGAGTGGCGCATGTGAAAATTAGTTTGTGACGCGATGACACCACCGGCAAGTCACGCAAGTCATCACGTAATTCCATGACGCGGTCTCGCAAATGCACCAAGCGACCAAGCCGCGTTTATACGCAACTCGCCAGCAAATGGCGTCGCGTTTCTTTTGCTTGTCGCGTCGCATGACCCCAAAAGTGAGTGTGCACGATTTTTAACCACAACAAGTGCATGGAGTGCGTTTTTTGTGGGTTTTCTTCTGTGAGTCAGCTGGTGGCCATAACTACCACCATGTGAGGGGTAGTCCAACAAGGTGTGGCCACCGCCAAGGGTGCAGAAGTGGTTCTCAACCACCATAGAAGTGAGACCTGCGCCCCGGACCAAGTTTTATTATTTTTCTTGTGTGTTTCTAAGTGTCTCCGTGTATCATAGTGTGCCGGATATATGAGGCACTTGTCTCTTGTGAGTTAAACTAAGGATTTTCCTAAGTGTTCAACCTGAATTTACCAAGACCCTCACTTTGCAGCAATGCTACTTAATCTACATTTCTCTGTTGTTGCCCAAATTTTGTGAGCATGCTATACAATTCCTAAGCTTTCCGACGAGATATCTCACGCCTCCGAAGATAGTCGTTTGAGTGCCTCATGAATTTTATTGCTCAATCGACCGAGTCTCTGTCCAGAATTTCCAGAAAATCACCGAGGTCCCAGTTTTGAGTGTGAGCCTTTGCTGAAGACATTTTTGGCCATGTTTCAGCAAAATGTAGCTGGTGGAGCACGTTAAAATTCTCCAGAAGTGGTATGAGAGCAGTTGGGAGGATTCTCGCCGTCCGAGACGCTCGAGCGCGAGCAAGTGAGGGACGGGAGCTACCGCCGCCGCACTCATGGCCGCCGCTTCGACCAAGGAGTTCCACGTGGTGGACAAACTCGTGGGTGCATCGAACTTCATCAATTGGAAATTCTATATGCAACTCATGTTTGAGGAGCGTGGGATTGGGGAAGTTGTGACGGGAGCAGAGCAAGTGCCGGATGTGAGCGTTGCATCGGCAGACGTGACGGCATCCCCGGCGGTGACGCAAGGGCGTGCGGGGAAAGAGGGGGCAGCTGCTGAAAGAGCGGAGAGGTTCATGAAAAACAAAAGGAAGGCGTTGATGTTTCTTGCAATGAACGTCGCGCCACCGCTTATGTCGTATGTGCAGCCGTACAAGCAAGTGTGTGATGCGTAGAAAGCCTTGTGCGGGGTGTATGAAGCGGGAGCGGTGGCGAATCGCATGATGTTGCGGGATTGCTTTCGCAAGCTTCGCATGGGTGCGGGTGAAGAGATGCAGGACTACATCAGCCGCGCCAAAGAGCTGGCAGAGCAGCTTGGAGCAGCCGGAGCCGAGTTTGGGAGCGACGAGATCATCCTCACGTTGTTGGAGGGGCTCCCGGAGTCGTACTCACCACTCGTAAAAGTCCGGTTACGATTGAGGAGTAGTCAGGGTGGTTGGAACTATCGAGCAACGCGTGTGGTGTGGAGTCACGTCGTGAGTGGTCAGATCCGAGAAACTCCGCCTAGGAATCGGGGGGCTCTGAGGATCGACGGTGAAGATGCGAGATGCATCTTTACAAATTGAGACATGTCTCAATGCTTTGAGAAGTTGACCAAAAGGTCGTGTAACCTTTTTTTGCAGATCCTAGAAAGTGGTCAAAGTTGTCGGAAAGTTCGGGAGGGTTTTACGGAGAGCAAGGGCAGTTGGACAATTGTCCTTGACCGTCCGAGTGAAAGTCAGGGTCTCAATGCGCGGTGGGCTATTTGTGTAATAAGAGAAATTCCCACTCCAAAAATTAGGGATTCGTGTAAGTCTGGTACGTAACACTTCCCCCCTTGTAGTCGCAACGTCCCGGCGCGCGTATTGACATGGCCCAGTGATGGTGGTAACAGCCATTCATTAGGCGATCGACGTATCGGAGATAGTCGTAGGGTTCCCAGCTGTTATGCGCGGTGTCGTAGCTGTGCCACATGACAAGACATTCTGTTGGCTTGCCTCGTTGATGGCCAAGGATGTCCTCGATGACGTATTCGGTGTCCTCGTCCACTTGTACAAGAGGAGGGAGAGGGACATCTCAGCCGGGAAGTTCTCTCCGGGGTATCGGTAGTGCTTGAGTCTGCTGTTATGAAAGACCGGATGGTGTTGGGGAGTTTGAGTCACGCAACCACGGGAGTTGCATGTGCTCAATCTCAAACGGTCCTAACCAGCGGAGTTTGAGCTTCGACCAGTTGGCTCCGCGAAGTTTGATGTTCGTCGAGCTAAGAAGGACTTTGTCGCTAGTGTCAAAAACTTTGTCGTTGTGATGCTGATTGGCTGCTTGTTTCATCGTCGCTTGTGTCTTTGCGAGGGTATGTTGTGTTTCATCCTAGTTGGTTGAGAAATCTTGGCATTGGACATCAATAACGGGAATGTTGCTCTGACTTTGTAGTCCATCAAGTGTGGCGCAAAGTTTGTCGTACACTACTTTAAACAGAGTTTTACCCGTTGCGGTGGAGTTCATGGAATTTAATGCAATTCCGGCTGTCAGGAGTTTTGTGCCCAACCCGTCCCATGAGGTTCGCATAGTGTTCGGAGGAGTTGTTCGAGCGTTTGATTGGTCCGCCCGGTTTGGCTGTCGGTTTGAGGATGGAACGCCATTGAATGCTGGATCCGACTGCTGTAGTGAGTCATCAGTTCATGCCAAAAGTGGCTGGTGAATGCACCATCCCTGTCGCTCAAGATGGTTCTCGGTATGCTGTGTAAACACAACATTTTTTCATAGAAACAGCCGTGCTGTTCCTTTGGCGGTGACAGTGGCCATTGTCCGAATAAAATGAGACATTGTGGAAAACCTGTCGACAATCACAAGGATTGCGTCATATCCTTTGGGTGTGACGGGCAATCCTGTGTTTAAGTCCATGGAGATGTCAGCCCATGGTTTTGTTGGAATGGGGAGCGGCTGCAGAAGTCCGGGTGGCCATGTGCGACAATGTTTTTGTTGCTAACACGTGTCGCATAACTTGCAAAATTTGGCCACGTCGGATTGCATCTTGTCCCACCAGTAGTGTTTTTCCATCTCCTTCAGCGTCTTGTCTTCTCCAAAATGTCCACCTGGACGTGTTTTGTGGCACTCCTCGAGCAGCATGCGGCGGAGTCCCACGTTCGGGGAGATGACTACCTCGCGAGTGAATTGTCGCCTCCAATAGGGTGTGCCGTACCAGAATTTTGCCTTTTTGCATTCACCGTGTTGGTCGTATCCTCATGCAAAAAACTGCTCAAGATATGGATCTTGATGCAGTTGTAGCATTGTTGCTTCAGCCATCAGTTCTCGTTGGCGGCTGAGCGCATATGCTCGGTTGTTTTCTTTCCTTGCTGGTACTCGATACTGTAGTCAAACCCGGATTGAAGGAACTCCATCCATTAGGTTTGGCGTCGACTAAGGTTTTGCTATGTCTTCAAATACTTCAATGCATGGTGGTCGGTGCATACGATGCATCGGCAGCACTCTAGATAACACCACCATATCTTAAATCCATGAACAATAGCCGGCATCTCCTTCTATTGTACGACATAGTTGAGTTCCAGTCCTCGCAGTTTTTGCGACATATAGGTGACCGGCTGCTCGTCGTTGCCATGGTCTTTTAGGATGACCACGTCGGTGGCTCGATTTGAGGCATCCGCAGCCATGACTTAGTCGACCGTTGGATCTGGCGCCGAGGTCAGATCATTCTGCAAAGCAGTGAATGCTTCTTTTTCTTTGTCTCTCCATCGCCACAGATTTCTTTTTTGGTGAGGTGGGAGAGAGGCGCTGTCACTCAGGCGTAATCCCATATGAAACGCCGGTAATATTTGTTTAAGCTGAGAAAAACATGCACATCTCGAACGTTGGTTGGCGTTGGCCAATCAGCGATTGCTGCCACTTTTTCCGGATGCATGATGATCCGTCTGCCATTGATGAGGTGACCCTACAACTCAATCGAACGGTAACCGAAGTCACACTTCGAACTTTTTGTAACAAACTTCTCTCTTTGTGAAGAGAGAAAGGTTTGAGAACTTTTCGAAGATGTCTATCGTGCTCATCCGGGGTGCTAATGTACACCAGGATGTCGTCGAGGTACACCACAAAAAAATCGTCGAGGTACTGGTGGACAATGTTATTCATAGCTGCCATCAACGTTGCCGGGGCATTCGTAAGTCCAAACGGCATCATTGTGAACTCAAAATCCCCGTAGCAAGTTTGGAATGGTGTCTTCTTGATTTCAACGTCTGCCACTCGAATCTGGTGAGTACTGATGTGTAGGTCGATTTTGGTGAGAATTTGAGCTCCTCGGAGTTGATCAAAGAAATTGTTGGCAGAGGCTAACGGTTCTTGATGGCAGCGCTGTTCAACACCCAATAGTCCACGCACATTCGAATTTTGCCGGTTTTCCTTTTAATGAACAATACCGGTGCACTGTATGGTAACGTGGATGGGCTAATGAACCCCTGATCGTGCATCTCATCGAGCTGCCTTTTCTACTTGGTCAACTCGAGATCGTTCATCCAATAGGCTTTTGAACTGTTGGTCGGCTACCCGGTTTCAGCTCAATGTGATGGTTGATGTCACGTTGAGGTGGTAGGGTTTTTAGGAGTTCTTCAGGGAAGACGTTCGCAATCTCTTAGATGAGTGGTGCAAAATATTCAGGTACCATTGCAAACCTTGTTGATGCGGATGAGGCCAATGAGTCAGCTGCTGCCATTTCTGCTTCATCTACTGGCTGGAGATGTACGAGCCATGCACGAGCTCCTCGTCATATGCAGTGTTTGGTCACATTGAGTGGTATCGCCTGCATAGGTTGTCACTTTTCAGCTACAGTGGCTTCCTCTGCTAGTTCTGCTGTCGTCTTCCATCCCACGCATGTAGGTTGTTGCTTGGCGCCTTCTATCTCCATGTAGACATTGCCGTTGTTGCAGGAAATCTTGTCCGGGAATGATTTTGTGGTCACACATTGGACAAGACCTCCAGACCGTTACATACCACAGATCTCCTACTTGGATTGGTAGTGGTTCTTGGAGCCTTTGTATCTGCAATCTATTGTCGAAGGTTTTCCTTCAAACACCCCTAGTTTGGTGTGGGAACCTAGCTTGCAAACCATTTTATTGCTTAGAAAACTGTGAGAAGCTCCTCCATCCAATAGTGCGAGTACCGCTCTATGACTCATGCATCCTCGAGGTTGAACTTTTCGCAATATTGTCGGTTGGTCGTCTTCGTACCCCTCCCCGAACATTGCGATCTCGGAAACCCTCCGCAGCATCGTAGGCCATTCAGATGGGTGATCATTTGGCGTAGATCGCTCCTCACGAACAAGAGTCATGCTTTTCACTCCTGCCCTTTGTCTATTCCAGACTCATTTTTCTGCGAACCCCCCCTCCCTTTTTGGCCTGCTGCTTGCTCAGACAGTTGCAAGCAATGTGCCCGGATTTTTTGCAGTTGTATTAAGTGCGTGTTTTTGTGTGGTTGACGATGTCTATTTCCATCGGAGTCGAGGAGTCCACTGACTGGCTTTTCTGTTTCCACAATAATTGTGGTTGGGAGGCCACTAGCCGTAGGATTCTTGAATCCAAGCGTTGTAGTGGGTGATACCGATCTTTTATCATGCTGTGATCATCTGCGATAAGTCTTTTTGGATGCCAAAAATGGCAATTGCTTGTTGGGTGTCTCGTTTGAGGCCGTTGTTGTAGTAAACAGAGCTCATTGGGGGGCGATGTCTGTACGAGTAATGATCTCACAGAATCTCCACATTTACTCTGCCAAGTTTGAGTGCTAACGAAGACGTTGGAGCTTATACTGTGCGTCAGAATTCTCGTTCAGTCGCCCAAATCATGCAAGCATCGCACGTGAGAGTTTGTTCCAGTCGGTTGGTGGCGTCAGCACGTCTTGCCATTGTGGGTTAATGTACTCCAAGGGTAGAACGCCTGCAGTCGGCGATGTAAGACGGGCGCCATTGGCCGTCGATGAAGGCCCGCCGGTCTCTTGCTGCCGTTGGATGACCTTTAGAGCAGACCACCAACTAAGTGTCGTGCCACGCAAAAGAGCGGCCGGTCAATGCTTTTTGTCCTTTGTTGACCCGAGCAGCGGTGAAGTACACTTGCAAACTTGTCATCCACATCCAAACCATCGGTCTTTTGGAATTTTCTGGATGGAACAGTTTTGGTGGGGCCGGAAAAATCTTAGGTTCGTTCGATAGTTGGGTATTTTTCTCAGTGAGCACATGTTCTCGTGCTCTTGCATTGCAAGGAGCCTCCATTGTGACATTGAGCTGTTGGAGAAGATGGCTATTGATCCCCTTGAGCATAGAGATACGGTTTGCCAGTTCCTCATTGATTCGCGCCTGTCGTCTAGTGCCAACTGACGTTCCTGCTGTTGTCATTAACGCTGTCCGCAGGGGCATCCGGTTTACTGCCATTGGAACCGCAACCGGGTTGGTCATTGGAGCCGTAGGAGTTGCTCTAGCTGCCGCATGGCTTGCCACGCCAGCGTTTTCTACTGCTTCAGGGTTTGTGTGCATAAGCACATTCTGCTTCTCCATCGCCGAAGTGGTCGCCGAAGACGCGCTGTTGGTCGTCGGATGCGCTTACTCATTTCATACAGTAGTCGCAAGGTCTATAAAGTTTTGACGTACAAGATGCACTGATGGCTTGTGCAAGGTAGTCCTCAGGATGAGTACAGTATTCGGATGCCTCTAAAACACCGATGCGCTCTGGTACCAAGTGTTATGCCGAACGGAGCCTAGATGGTGAACAGGTAGAGGCAAAACACGATTCACTCTTTGGGACACTGGAGCAATTTCACTTAGCGGTAAGTGTACTTCGATGACAAGTGTCAAAATGATCAAATACACATTTAAAAGTGTCGAGTTACGAATGAGGCATAGTCGGGGTTGTTGGTTTGATCATCAAGCGTTGCCAGTGGAGCCGCGTTGTGAGTGGCCGTATTGGTGAAGCTCTGCTGAGGAATCGGGGGGTTTCGAGGATTGTCGATGAAGATACGAGATGCCTCTTTATGAATCGAGATGTATCTCGATGTGACAAGAAGTTGACCTAAAGGTGGTGTTACTTTTTTCATAGATTATCGAAAGTGGACAAAGTTGTGAGAAAGTTTGGGAAGGTTCGCTAGAGTGCGAGGACAGTTGGACGGATTGTCCTCAACCGTCGGAATGAATGTCAGGGTGTCGACGCGCGTTGGGCTATTTGTGTAATGACAGAAATGCCCACTCATAAAAATAGGAACTCTTTTGTGTCTGGTACGTAACACCGTGGCGTCGACGTGCGGTGATGCACCCAGTTGCAGTTGCATGAAAGATGTGACTGTGTACTTGAAGAATGCTGGGATACGCTGCCTAATTTTTTATAGCCGTTGGGGTTGTAACGGATTGGACAGAACCCTTGGCTAACCAGGCCAAAACTGCAGTGATTCAGGGTTTATGATCCTCATACCATCCCGTCCAACCGCCCACAGGCCAGGGAACCCCCCCTCGATCCACGTGGCGCTGGCCGCGTGCTACGAGGGTCTTCTGCATGGATTGACGATGGGCCAAGTATGCTTTTTTTCACTTTATGTCTTCACCAACCTATGCCGGAATAAAAATCTGTGCAATTGTTTTGTCCAGCCCAAGATTCTGTCTCCTTAGGATCACATAGTCTTGCATTTGGATGTTTGCGCATTGATTTACCACCAAAAGATAGGTTGTGGGCAGGTTCAGGGTAAATGGACTTGTCGCGGCACACAGCCTGACTGGCGCAGGTGACACCCATTTATGTTGTGTGCCTTTCAATTTCCATTTCTCCCCACACAATGAAGCTAATGACAATTATGAGACTACATGTCCATCCTAGTAAAACCCTTGCTGCTCATGTTCTCGCTTTGTATGCTAGTGTGTCTCCTCACTAGCAAGGCTTGCCCTTTCGGTGACATCAATGCTACAAAACTTCCAAGAGACTACTAATGATGCCTTACTGAGCAGTAAGGCATCCATTGCAGAGTTGTGGAGCTGAGAAGGACCAACGAAAGTAGACGTGAGAGCCAGAAGTGCAACCAAGGTCTTGGATTGACCCACCACGATACTGTGACCCATCCAAGTCGTTGGTGGCAATAAAGGTGCACCCACGACATCAGTTGTAGCTACAGGCCACCACACCACTGGCTCAACTGCAACGATAACAGCACCATCACATGCTTGGGGAGTACACGCAACAGCCGCCGCAATATGTGGACAGCAGCAAAGGCAGAAACGGTGGCGGAATAGCAAAAGCAGAACAGCCGTACATCACTTTTGCAGTAGCAACAACACGGCAATAATGCAGCAATAACAGCACTGCATCGTAGAAATGCTAGAGCGCAACTGCACAGCGGGGAAATTGCGTATCATCTACATAGCAACAAAACCAATGCAGCTCAACAGTGCACAATCCATAGCAACGGCCGCTACCACCACAACAGCCACAGGAGCAGCGCAGCATTGCATCACCACAGCATGCACGTAGGAGCTGCGGCTGAAGCGGCTGCCACACAACACTAGCTGCATCTGTTGCCCCAGTCTCTGGACAGGGGTGACGAGGTCACTCCCTCACATGCACCCCAAAGAAGGTTTGTGGAAGTTGACTGTCCCGCCCCTTTCAGCCCAAGAAAGAGAAGAAGAAGTAAAGGGATGGAGTGCAAGAGGCCATCCTCACGGTCTCTCCCTTTGCGGACATCAGCATCAGGTCTTCTCATGTTAACATCCCCTTCCTGATATCATCAGAGTGACTGCTAATTTCATCAGTGTCTTGGTCAAATGTTTATGGCTGAAACTTCAAACATTCCCAACATTTTGAATCATCGGGAAAATCACACCAATTAGCGTTTCATTGAATTTCGCCGGTCAGTCCATACCAAGCAGAGTGCATCGCGCTCAACCCTGAGAGGAGGAAGGTGCTGGCTGACCCAGGAGGATTCTCCCCACCAAACGCAAAGAGCCCACATTCAAAAGTGATTGCCGACCTTCAGTGGAAGGGGGACGAGATATGGCAAGAACTGCATCGACAAACTGACAAACTTAAGGAGATAAGGAAGCTGCTTTTGACGCAGTCAGCCATGTCTCAACAGCCAACATGGGCAGCCATGGGAGTTTCACCACCGGCGGATTGGCTGTCCACCTTGCATGCATGAGCCACACGTCAATGCTCTCCAAACCAGGAGCACCACCCCTTTGCAATCCCGATCGAGGAGGCAGAGGATCCACCTACACACCCACAGGCATGGGAGGTACGTGTTTGCAAGGAACATCTCAGCAAGTTGCCTCTAGACTTGCTGTCCGTAATCCCAGTGCACTAGCACTCATCTAAGTCCAACTACGGGCTTCTTGTTTGGATGGTTCCCCCTTGACAGGGGGCCTTGCCTCAGCGGGCCCACCTGCTCAAGAGCCTGAAGTTGCCATCCCCCCATATCGGTGACCAAAGGACTTCACGACACCCCCGCCCCGCTATGTGAGTGAGGCACTGTTCTTTCATTCTTGGGCTGACACGGAGGGATTATGGCCCTCCTACCGGAGCCAATACCCAGTGTCTCATCCCTGTCAGGTCCATGCAGCAGCGTGAGCGATGGGAGGCCTGCTCTATGCCATCCCTCAAAAGGTTTCCGTAAACGTCTAGTTTTTCTTGGGCACTTTGGGGACCAGGAGGGGGACGGACCCTCACAGTGCATGGGCACGGGCATTGATGCTGTCTGTTGCAAAGATACAGGCAAAAAGGATGGGTCGCTTTGTTGAGCTCCACACTATTTTACAGGAGTTATCTGAGCTGAATGTTGGCAGCATGCAATGCATCTGTACACCTTCTGAGGGATCTGTGGCAGCTTGCAGCTTTGGACCCTCAAATCTATCATGATAGGGACGCACTTGAAACACTGGAACATATTCTTAAGCATTCATTTCATCACACTAGCAGGCCTGACCGAGCTTCTCCAGCTCATTTCTCGGGACTTCACTCCTGGCTTGAAGCACTTCTAGCTTAAGAAGACAACCACCAAGGAGGCTACCTGAGCAAACATGTTGAGCACTAGTTGCAGTGAGGATGGCACCCTTACTTGATGTGCTGGTGACTGAGATGAAATAGCTGCAGAATCATTGGCCTCTTCTAGGTTCATTGGCTCGTCATGCTGCTGCTGCTGACGTGAATTTGTTCCATGAATTTACACGCGAATGAACAGCAGCGAAGATTCTACAACGTAAATCTGTAGAAGAAAAGTACAGGTTTTCAAGAAATCAGAATGTGCACTGCGTTGGCTCGGATTTCTGTGGACTAGTGGATACCTATTGAAAATCCTTTTGACTCTTAATCAGCCATGGAATGGTACGCTGAATTAAAGAGAATGTCTCGTACTACGAGAGATCAAGGAAAGACATGAGTGGAGTGCAGAGAACTTCCCGTACAAAACCCCAAGGGGAAACACTTGGCCGCAAAACTTAAAGAAATTGCTTCGTAATCGAGTTTCATGCACTCAGAAGTCTATTGCTATAATTTTTACTCTGACAAGTGTATCACCATAGCTATCATTTGGTGATTGGTTGAGGCTAGGAGTACGAGTTATGGTTAATCACCCTGAATTCACACACTCAACAACTGGTGTATGAAAAAGTGTATTCCTATATGCAAACATTATTCAGAAATCATCAACATCAACTCATGTAACTAGATTCCAGACATACATTCATCTTGTAAGGTGTTTGTAATTATATATTATATGTACCACGTCTTAGTTTTTGCTAGAAGCCCATGATCACTTTCATGTTCACTTCCCAATACACTTGCCGATTCACAGTTTCAGGGGTGAGGTGATTGGTCATACATGAGGAGTACAGCAAGATTCAGAGATTCACGTACATGTCTTGGGTGTTTCTGAGACCTGATCCACAATGGCACCTATTTTTTTGTGTGTGTAAACTGACGATGGAGCACAGACGGCACGTTTTGAGCTTGGCCAGCATCAATGAAAACACGGGCTTTATGTTTGGATCCTGGATATAAAGCCCTCATGCTTACTTTGGTTGCAAAAGTCGGATTCCTTCCATGAGTGGTAAACAACCCGTACATCCTGCAAGAAAATCAGATGCAATCCTAGATGTAGCATCTGTGCATAGACACAAGGTGAAACGCTTCTCACACATGTTGATCTTGACATTATTCTTTTCCATATTGCACCGTTCTCACTCACTTCACTCCATTTTCAAGTTCTCATGACAGAAAAATGGAAGGATCTAGATCTAGTGAGAAATGAATAAATGGCAAAAGTAGCCATGATGACAACCGCAATATCAACCACGAGGTTCAGAATAGGACAGCTGCAGCAGCAACAGTGGTGGCAACAGGCAGACATAACAATGACAGTGACGTCGATGCCAACATTGGTGGCGTTAGCAATAGGCTTGAAATGTGACTTTGACATCAATAGAAGCAATTTTTTTTTGAGTGAATTGAATTCTGCGGAAACTACAACAGTTAAGGCAGAAGTGGTGGTGATGGCTATGGTGATGGAGAAATACAGTGTTACTTCCTCTGAAATCAGATGATAGCTTTGGATACTCGGATCAGTTTTGGGTTAGGGGTGGACAGTGCAAGGTATAGTGACTAGGCGGGGTCACTAATAGTGGCTAGGTTGCTTTCAATTGGTTGTATGGCCAACATGGCTCCATGCAGGGGCACAATATTCCAACAAAGTTTCAAAATCCTTTGGAATAGCCTCGGTGAAGTCCATTGCCTTGTCATAGGCTTGGAGAGAACTTGGGGACAGGGGGGTGGGCAGAGACGAGGGAGGGGGGGGGGGGGGGGGGGGG
>SZWC01004591.1:158008-170726 GCA_023375785.1 Penium margaritaceum
TTTTGGAGAATGAAAACGACCGAGCATCGTGTGCCTACGTTTTGGCGTCATGGATGTTGGAAGAATATGGTCAGGCAGGAAAAGTGATGACTACTGTTGGCGATTGCAAAGTAGGATACAGAACGGAGAGTACATCCATCGTATTCCCGCACACGCAAGTACATTCCGTAGTTCTGTTCGTATGGACACGAACCGAATTCGTTATGTTCTGAGATCTACACATAGGTGTGAACGGAAGTCATGTCATGGTCGTCGTGTTCATATGTGTGACTAGTTTTCCGTAATCAGAGACGTACACATAGCACTTTCGTGCCAAATACGACATTGTGAACAGAAATGACACGATGCTTTTTGTGATAATGGCCACGAAAAACACTGACGTAGAATTCGTCCTCTGAAACTAAGAAACAAAAGCAGCATATGTTTTTACGTACCCCAGAACGAAGAAAGAAGGAGGAGGCCTTTGGTAGTTACTGAGAAAGCCGAAATATGATCCCGATTGCGTGGAACATGTGATAATCAGCCACGCATACGGCGTGGTTTGTTACGGCCCCGGCGCAACAATTCCGTTATCGCAAATGGCCCGTCAGAAATGCGTGGCGTAAAATGCGGCACGTACACGTAGCCGGCAGCTGTGAGCGCCGTACACTACTGCCAGGTGTGATAATCTCGATGAAACCCACACTGGAGGCCCCGATGGCGTGCCGGTAGCTGTGAGCGCACGTAAGCACCTAGTGAACGCGTACGGCCCCGGCGCAACAATTTCGTTCTCGCAAATGACCCATCAGAAATGCGTGGCGTAGAATGCGGCCCATACACGTAGCCGTACACTACTCCCAGGTGCAATTATCTCGATGAAACCCACACCGGAGGCCCCGAGAGCGTGCCAGCAATAGTGAGCGCAGGCATGCACCCAGTGAACGCGTACGGCCCCGGCGCAACAATTCCGTCCTCGCAACTGGCCCATATAAAATGCGTGGCGTAAAATACAGCGCGTACACGTAGCCGTACACTACTCCCAGGTGCGATAATCTTGATGAAGCCCACACCGGAGGCCTCGAAAGCGCGCCGGCAGCTGTGAGCGCAGGCACGCACCTAGCAAACGCGTACGGCCCCAGCGCAACCATTCCGTTCTCGCAAATGGTCCGTCAGAAATGCATGGCATAAAATGCGGCGAGTACACTTAGCCGTACACTACTTCCAGGTGCGATAATCTTGATGAAACCCACACCGGAGGCCTCGAGAGCGCGCCGGCGGCTGTGAGCGCAAGCACGCACCCAGTGAACGCGTAGGGCCCCGGGGCAACAATTCCGTTCTCACAAATGGCCTCTCAGAAATGCGTGGCGTGAAATGCGGCGCACACATGTAGCCGTACACTACTGACAGGTGCGATAATCTCAATGAAACCCACACCGGAGGCCCCGAGAGCGCGCCGGCAGCTGTGAACGCAGGCACGCACTTAGTGAACGAGTACGGCCCCGGCGCAACAATTCTCTTCTTGCAAATGGCCCGTCAGAAATACGTGGCGTAAAATGCGGCGCGTACACGTAGCCGTACACTACTGCCAAGTGCAATAATCTTGATGAAACCCACACCAGAGGCCCCGAGAGCGCGCCGGCAGCTGTGAGCGCAGGCACGCACTCAGTGAACGCGTATGGCACCGGTGCAACAATTCTGTTCTCGCAAATGGCCCGTCAAAAATGTGTGGCGTAAAATGCGGCGCGTACAAGTAGTAGTACACTACTGCCAGGTGCGATAATCTCGATGAAACCCACACCGGAGACCCCGAGAGCGCACCGGCAGCTGTGAGCGTAGGCACGTACCCAGTGCATGGGTACGGCCGCGGTGCAACATTTTTGTTCTCGAAAATGGCCCGTCAGTAATGCGTGGCGTAAAATGCGGCGCGTACACGTAGCTGTACACTACTGCCAGGTGCGATAATCTTGATGAAACCCACACCAGAGGCCCCGAGAGCGCGCCGGCAGCTGTGAGCGCAGGCAGGCACCCAGTGAACGCGTACGGCCCTGGCGCAACAATTCCGTTCTCGCAAATGGCCCGTCAGAAATGCATGGCGTACAATGTGGTGCGTACACGTAGCCGTACACTACTGCCAGGTGTGATAATCTTGATGAAACCCACACGGGAGGCCCCGAGAGCGCGCCGGCAGCTCTGAGAGCAGGCACGCACCCAGTGAACACGTACCGCCCCGGAGCAACAATTCCATTCTCGGAAATAGCCTATCAGAAATGCGTGGCGTACAATGCAGCGCGTACACGTAGCCGTACACTATAGCCAGGTTCGATAATCTTGATAAAACCCACACCGGAGGCCCCGAGAGCGCGCCGGCAGCTGTGAGCGCAGGCACGCACCCAGTGAACGCGTACGACCCCGGTGCAACAATTCCGTTCTCACAAATGGCATGTCAGAAATGCGTGGCGTACAATGCAGCACGTACACGTAGCCGTACACTACTACAAGGTGCAATAATATCGATGAAACCCACAACGGAGGCCCCGAGAGCGCGCCGTCAGCTGTGAGCGCATGCACGCATCCAGTGAACGCGTACGGCCCCGGCGCATCAATTCCGTTCTCACGAATGGCCGGTCAGAAATGCATGGCGTAAAATGCGACGCGTACACGTAGCTGTACACTACTGTCAGGTGCACTAATCTTGATGAAACCCACATCGGAGGCCTCAAGAGCGCGTAGGCAGCTGTAAGCGCAGGCACCCACCTAGTAAATGCGTACGGCCTCGGCGCAACAATTCTGTTCTCGCAAATGGCCCGTCAGAAATCCGTGGCGTACAATGCGCCGCGTACACGTAGCCATATACTATTGCCAGGTGCGATAATCTTGATGAAACCCATACCGGAGGCCCCGAGAGCGTGCCGGTAGTTGTGAGCACTGGCACGCACCCCGTAAACGCGTACGGCCGTGGCGCAACAATTCCGTTCTCGCAAGTGCCTCGTCAGAAATGCGTGGCGTACAATGCAGCACGTACGCGTAGCCGTACACTACTGCCAGGTGCGATAATCTCGATGAAACCCACACCGGAGGCCCCAAGAGCGCGCCGGCAGCTGTGAGCGTAGGCACGCACCTAGTGAACGCGTACGTCCTCGGCGCAACAATTCCGTTATCGCAAATGGCCCGTCAAAAATGCGTGGCGTACAATGTAGTGTGTACACGTAGCCGTACACTACTGCGTGGTACGATAATCTTGATGAAACCCACACCGAAGGCCTTGAGAGCGCGCTGGCAGCTCTGAGCACAGACACGCACCCAGTGAACGCGTACGGCCCCGGTGCAACAGTTATGTTCTCGCAAATGGATCGTCAGAAATACGTGGCGTACAATGCGGCGCATACACGTAGCTGTACACTACTGCTAATTGCGATAATCTCGATGAAACCCATACTGGAGGCCCCGAGAGCGCGCCGGTAGCTGTGAGCGCAGGAACGCACCCATTGAACGCGTACGACCCCGGCGCAATAATTCCATTCTCGCAAATGGCCCATCAGAAATGCGTGACGTAAAATGCGACGCGTATACGTAGCCGTACACTACTGCCAGGTGCAATAATCTTGATGAAACCCACACCGGAGGCCCCGAGAGCGCGCCGGCAGCTGTGAGCGCAGGGACCCATCCAGTGAACGCGTACGGCCCCGGCGCAATAATTCCGTTCTCGCAAGTGGCATGTCAGAAATGTGTGGCGTAAAATGCTGGGCGTACACGTAGCCGTACGCTACGACCAGATGCGATAATCTTGATGAAACCCACACCGGAGGCCTCGAGAGCGCGTCGGCAGCTTTGAGCGCAGGCACGCACCCTGTGAACGCGTACGGCCCCGGAGCAACAATTCCGTTCTCACAAATGGCCCGTTAGAAATGCGTGGCAAAAAATGCGGCGTTGCATGTAGATGTACACTACTGCCAGGTGTGATAATCTTGATGTAACCCACACCGGAGGCCCCGAGAGCGCGCTCGCACCTGTGAGCGCACGCACGCACCTAGTGAAGGCGTACGGCCCCGGCGCAACACTTTAGTTCTTTCAAATAGCCCATCAGAATTGCTTGGTGTAAAATGCGGCGCGTACACATAGCCATACACTACTTCCAGGTGCGATAATCTTGATGAAACCCACACCGGAGGCCCCGAGAGCGCGCCGGATGCTGTGAGCACAGGCACGCACCCAGTGAATGCGTACGGCCCCAGCCAAACAATTCCGTTCTCGCAAATGGCCCGTCAGATTCGCGTGGCGTAAAATGCAGCGCGTACACATAGCCCTACACTACTACCATGTGTAATAATCTTCATGAAACCCACACCGAAGGCCCCGAGAGCGCGCCAGCAGCTGTAAGAGCAGGCACGCACCTAGTGAACGCGTAAGGCCTCGGCGCAACAATTCTGTTCTCGCAAATGGCCTGTCACAAATGCGTGACGTACAATGCGGCGCGTACACGTAGCCGTACACTAGTGCCAGGTGTGATAATCTTGATGAAACCCACACCGGAGGCCCCGAGAGCGCACTGGCAGCTGTGAGCGCAGGCACGAACCCAGTGAACGCGTGTGGCCCCGGCGCAACAGTTCCGTTCTTGCTAATAGTCCGTTAGAATTGCGTGGTGTAAAATGCGACGCGTACACGTAGCCGTACAATACTGCTAGGTGTGATAATCTTGATGAAACCCATACCGGAGGCCCCGAGAGCGCGCCGGCAGCTGTGAGCGCAAGCACGCACCTAGTGAACGCGTACGGCCCCGGCCCAACAATTCCGTTCTTGCAAATGGCCCGTCAGATTCGCGTGACGTAAAATGCGGCACATACACGTAACAGTACACTACTGCCAGGTGCGATAACCTTGATGAAACCCACACCGGAGGCCCCGAGAGCGCGCCAGCAGCTGTAAGAGCAGGCACGCACCTAGTGAACGCGTACAGCCTCGGCGCAACAATTCTGTTCTCGCAAATGGCCCGTCCGAAATGCGTGGCGTACAATGCGGCGCGTACACGTAGCTGTACACTACTGCCAGGTGTGATAATCTTGATGAAACCCACACCGGAGGCCCCGAGAGCGCGTCGGCAGCTGTGAGCGCGGGCACGCACCCAGTGAAAGCGTACGATCCCGGCGCGACGATTCCGTTCTCGCAAATGGCTCATAAATGCGTGGCGTATAATGCAGCGTGTACACGTAGTCGTACACTATTGCCAGGTGCGATAATCTCGAAGAAACCCACGACGAAGGCCCCAAGAGCGCGCCGGCAGTTGTGAGCGCAGGCACGCACCCAGTGAACGCGTACGGCTCCGGCGCAACAATTCTGTTATTACAAACTTGTCAGAAATGCGTGGCGTACAATGCAATGCGTACACGTAGCCGTACACTAATTCCTGCTGCGATAATCTCGATGAAACCCACACCGGAGGCCCCGAGAGCGCGCCGGCAGCTGTGAGCACAGGTACGCACCCAGTGAACGTGTACGGCCCCGGCGCAACAATTCTGTTCTCGCAAATGGTTCGTCAGAAATGCGTGGCGTACAATGCGGCGCGTACACATAGCCGTACGGTACTGCCAGGTGCGATAATCTCGATGAAACCCACACCGGAGGCCCCGAGAGCACGCCGGTAGCTGTGAGCGCAGGCACGCACCCAGTGAACGCGTACGACCCCTGCGCAATAGTTCCGTTCTCGCAAATGGCCTGTCAGAAATACGTGGCGTAAAATGCGGCGCGTACACGTAGCCATACACTACTGCCAGGTGCAATCATCTCGATGAAACCCACACCGGAGGCCCCGAGAGTGCGCCGGCAGCTGTGAGCGCAGGCGTGCACCTAGTGAACGCGTATGGTCCCGGCGCAACATTTCCGTTCTCTCAAATGGCCCGTCAGAAATGCGTGGTGTACAATGCCGCACGTACACGTAGCCGTACACTACTGCCAGGTGTGATAATCTTGATGAAACCCACACCGGAGGCCCCGAGAGCACGCGGGCAACTGTAAGCGCAGGCACGCACGTAGTGAACACGTACGGCCTCGGTGCAACAATTCTATTGTCGCAAATGGCCCGTCAGAAATGCATGGCGTACAATGTGGCGCGTACACATGGCCGTACACTACTGCCAGGTGCAATAATCTTGATGAAACCCACACCGGAGGCCCCGAGAGCTCGCCGGCAGCTTTGAGCGCGCGCACGCACCCATTGAACGCGTATGACCGCGGCGCAACAATTCCGTTCTTGCAAATGGCCCGTCACAAATGCGTGGCGTACAATGCAGCGCGTACACGTAGCCGTACACTATTGCCAGGTCCGACAATCTCGATGAAACCCACACCAGAGGCCCCGAGAGCGCGCCGACATTTGTGAGCGCAGGCACGCACCTAGTGAACGTGTACGGCCTCGGCGCAACAATTCTGTTATCGCAAATGGCCCGTCAGAAATGCGTGGCATACAATGCGGCGCGTACACGTAGCCGTACACTACTGCCAGGTGCGATAATCTCGATGAAACCCACACCGGAGGCCCCGAGAGCGCGCCGGTAGCTATGAGCATAGGCACGCACCCAGTGAACGCGTACGACCCCGGCGCAATAATTCCGTTCTCGCAAATGGCCTGTCAGAAATGCGTGGCATAAAATGCGGCGCGTACACGTAGCCGTACACTACTACCAGGTGCAATAATCTTGATGAAACCCACACCGGAGGCCCCGAGAGGGCACCGGCAGCTGTAAACGCAGGCTCGCACCTAGTGAATGCGTACGGCCTCGGTGCAACAATTCTGTTCTCGCAAACCGCCCGTCAAAAATGCGTGACGTACAATGCGGCGTGTACACGTAGTCGTACCCTACCACCAGGTGCAATAATCTCGATGAAACCCACACCGGAGGCCCCGAGAGCGTGCCGGCAGCTGTGAGCGCAGGCACGCACCCATTAAACGCGTACGGCCCCGGTGCAACAGTTCCGTTCTCGCAAATGGCCCGTCAGAAATGCGTGGCGTATAATGCAACGCGTACACGTAGCCGTACACTATTGCCAGGTGTGATAATCTCGATGAAACCCATACCGGAGGCCCCGAGAGCGCGCCGGCCGCTGTGAGCGAAGGCACGCACCCAGTGAACGCGTACGGCCCCGGTGCAACAATTCTGTTATCGCAAATGGCCCGTCAGAAATGCGTGGCATACAATGCAGTGCGTACACGTAGCAGTACACTACTGCCTGGTGCAATAATCTCGATGAAACCCACACCGGAGGCCCCGAGAGCGCACCGGAAGATGTGAGCACAGGCACGCTCCCAGTGAACGGGTACGGCCCCGGCGCAACAATTTTGTTCTCGCAAATGGCCGGTGAAAAATGCGTGGCGTACAATGCGGTGCGTAAACGTAGCCGTACACTACTGCCACATGTGATAATCTTGATGAAACCAACACCGGAGGCCCCGAGAGCGCGCCGGCAGCTATGAGCGTAGGCACGCACCCAGTGAACGCGTACGACCCCAGCGCAATAACTCCGTTCTCGCAAATGGCCTGTCACAAATGCGTGGCGTAAAGTGCGCCGCGTACAAGTAGGCATACACTACTGCCAGGTTTGATAATCTCGATGAAACCCACACCGGAGGCCCCGAGAGCGCGCCGGCAGCTGTGAGCGCTGGCACGCACCCAGTGAACGCGTACGGCCCCGGTGCAACAGTTCCGTTCTCGCAAATGGCCCATCAGAAATGCGTGGCATAAAATGCGGCGCATACACGTAGCCGTACACTACTGCCAAGTGCAATAATCTTGATGAAACCCACAGTGGAGGCCCCGAGAGCACGCCGGCAGCTGTGAGTGCAGGCACGCACCCAGTGAACGCGTACGGCCCCGACGCAGCAGTTCCGTTCTCGCAAATGGCCCGTCAGAAATGCATGGCGTAAAATGCGGCGCGTACACGTAGCCGTACACTACTGCCAGGTGTGATAATCTTGATGAAACCCAGACCGGAGGCTCCGAGAGCGCGCCGGCAGCTGTGAGCGTAGGCACGCACCCAGTGAACGCGAACGGCCCCGGCGCAACAATTCTGTTCTTGCAAATGGCCCATCAGAAATGCGTGGCGTAATATGCAGTGCATACAGGTAGCCGTACACTACTACCAGGTGCGATAATCTTGATGAAACTCACACTGGAGGCCGCGAGAGCGCGCTGGCAAGTGTGAGCGCAGGCACGCACCCAGTGAACGCGTACGGCCCCGGTGCAACAATTCTGTTCTCGCAAATGGCCCATCAAAAATGCGTGGCGTAAAATGCGGCGCATGTACGTAGCTGTACACTATTGCCAGGTGCGATAATCTTGATGAAACCCACACCGGAGGCCCCGAGAGCGTGCCGGCAGCTGTGAGCGCAGGCACGCACCCAGTGAACGCGTATGGCCCCGGCGCAACAATTCCGTTCTTGCAAATGGCCTGTCAGAAATGCGTGGCGAACAATGCAGCGCGCACACCTAGTAGTACACTACTGCCAGGTGCGATAATCTCGATGAAACCCACACCGGAGGCACCGAGATCGCACCGGCAGCTGTTAGCGCAGGCACGCACCCAATGAACGCGTACGGCCCCGGCGCAACAATTCCGTTCTCGCAAATGGCCCGTCAGAAATGCGTGGCGTACAATGCGGTGCGTACACCTAGTCGTACACTACTGCCAGGTGCAATAATCTCGATGAAACCCACACCGGAGGCCCCGAGAGCGCGCCGACAGCTGTGAGCGCAGGCACGCACCCAGTGAACGCGTACGGCCGCGGCGCAACAATTCCGTTCTCGCAAATGGCCCGTCAGAAATATGTGGCGTACAATGCGGCGCATACATGTAGCAGTACACTACTGCCAGGTGCGATAATCTTGATGAAACCCACACCGGATGCCCCGAGAGCGCGCCGGCAGCTGTGAGCGCAGGCACACACCCTGTAAACGCGTATGGCCCCCACGCAACAATTCCGTTCTCGCAAACGGCCCGTCAGAAATGCGTGGCGTAAAATGCGGCGCGTACACGTAGCTGTAGACTACTGCCAGGCGCAATAATCTTGATGAAACCCACACCGGAGGCCCCGAGAGCGCGCCGGCAGTTGTGAGCGCAGGCACGCACCCAGTGAACGCGTACGGCCCCGGCGCAACAATTCCGTTCTCGCAAATGGCCCGTCAGAAATGCATGGCGTACAATGCGGCGCGTACACATAGCTGTACACTACTGCCAGGTGCAATAATCTTGATGAAACCCACACCGGAGGCCCCGAGAGCGCGCCGGCAGCTGTGAGCGCATGCACGCACCCAGTGAACGTGTACGGCCCCGGCGCAACAATTCCGTTCTCGCAAATGGCTCGTCAAAAATGCGTGGCATAAAATGCGGCGCGTACACGTAGCCGTACACTACTGCCAGGTGCGATAATCTCGATGAAATTCAGTGTGTAACAAGTGACTCTCGCAGAACATTGTGGTACATTCAATTAAAGAAAGCGAAGAAAAGAGCACTCCAGAAAGAAGTGTGTGCATTCAATTAAATGATTCTTTGGAGAGTGGTCATCTAACTACCCTTATGCGCTGTAACAAGTGATTGTTGCAGAACATTGTGGTACATTCAATTAAAGAAAGCGAAAAAAAGAGGACTTCATAAAGAAGTGTGTGCATTCAACAAAATGATTGCTTTGAGAGTGGTCATCTAACTACCCTTATGCGCCGTAACAAGTGATTATTGCAGAACATTGTGGTACATTCAAGTAAAGAAAGCGAAAAAAAAGAGCACTCCATAAAGATGTGTGTGCATTCAATTAAATTATTATGTGGAGAGTGGTCATCTAAGTACCCTTATGCGCTGTAACAAGTGATTCTTGCAGAACATTGTGGTACATTCAATTAAAGAAAGCGACAAAAAGTGCACTCCATAAAGAAGAGTGTGCATTCAATTAAATTATTACTTTGATAGTTGTCATCTAACTACCCTTATGCGCTGTATCAAGTGATTCTTGCAGAGCATTGTGGTACATTCAATTAAAGAAAGCGAAGAAAAGAATAGTCCATAAAGAAGTGTTTGCATTCAATTAAACGATTACTTTGAGAGTGGTCATCTAACTACCCTTATGCGCTGTAACAAGTGATTCTTGCAGAACATTGTGGTACATTCAATTAAAGAAAGCGAAGAAAAGAATAGTCCATAAAGAAGTGTTTGCATTCAATTAAACGATTACTTTGAGAGTGGTCATCTAACTACCCTTATGCGCTGTAACAAGTGATTCTTGCAGAACATTGTGGTACATTCAATTAAAGAAAGCGAAGAAAAGAGCTCTCCATAAAGAAGTGTGTGCATTCAATTAAATGATTATTTGGAGATTGGTCATCTAACTACCCTTCTGCGCTGTAACAAGTGATTCTTGCAGAACATTGTGGTACATTCAATTAAAGAAAGCGAAGAAAAGAGCACTCCATAAAGAAGTGTGTGCATTCAATTGAATGATTATTTGGAGAATGGTCATCTAACTACCCTTATGCGCTGTAACAAGTGATTCTTGCAGAACATTGTGGTACATTCGATTAAAGAAAGCAGAAAAAGAGCACTCCATAAAGAAGTGTGTGCATTCCATTAAATGATTATTTAGAGAGTGGTCATCTAACTACCCTTATGCGCTGTAACAAGTGATTCTTGCAGAACACTGTGGTACATTCAATTAAGGAAAGCGAAAAAAAAGGGCACTCCATAAAGAAGTGTGTGCATTCAATTAAATGATTATTTGGAGAGTGGTTATCTAACTGCCCTTATGCGCTGTAACAAGTGATTGTTGCAGAACATTGTGGTACATTCGATTAAAGAAAGCGAAAAAAGAGCACTCCATAAAGAAGTGTGTGCATTCAATTAAATGATTATTTGGAGAGTGGTCATCTAAGTACCCTTATGCGCTGTAACAAGTGATTCTTGCAGAACATTGTGGTACATTCAATTAAAGAAAGCAAAAAAAAGAGGACTCCATAAAGAAGTGTGTGCATTCAATTAAATGATTGTTTGGAGAGTGGTCATCTAACTACCCTTATGCACTGTAACAAGTGATTCTTGCAGAACATTGTGGTACATTCAATTAAAGAAAGCGAAAAAAAGAGCACTACATAAAGATGTGTGTGCATTCAATTAAATGATTATTTGGAGAGTGGTCATCTAACTACCCTTATGCGATGTAACAAGTGATTCATGCAGAACATTGTGGATTTTATCAGTTTTGGACTGAATGTGGAAGAGACACGACAAAAATGCAAAAGCCATCCGCAAATAGATTGTCCAATGTTCCTTCTGAACAAACCGTTTGCAGGTGGCTTTGGTACAAGGGCCCAAAAAGAAGAATGTGGGATGGGTTCAACTCTTGTTGTCCCGTTCTTTTTCATTTGAGCACGATGCCAGGCTTGCTCACGCCTTGCGGAGCACACGGTGTCAGAATGTTATTCCGTGTTTTACATTTAGGCAACGAACGGCACCCGTAAATTCCATGTGGTACCGTGGTGACGCGTTGCTTGGAACAAACGATTGAAGCGGATTTTTTCATTCCCAGAAGTCACTGCCGCTGTTGTGAGGCTCGCACATGAAGCAAATAACGTCTGCTGTGACTCGGAACGCTTCCGAGGACTGCTGGGACCGATGTTGGTTCGTCTCAAGCGCTGTTCGATCAGCACAATCGACGGTGCGGGATGCGTACACCCGTCCGCGGTACAGAAAACCAACAGGAGTATTCGTACCGAACCCAAAAATCAACTGGATCATGTTTGGGAAACGAACCATCAGCACCCTCTTATGTCTCTTGTCACAAAGGATGACCGTTCATAGGAAGTTGGAAGCTGCCGAGTCACGAATATGTTTTTTTTTTCCTTGTTCCCGTGAATCGATACGATTGTCAATCAGAGTCTTTCTGTGACACAGACGGCCTTCATCGCGATGCCACACATCGACGGCCGCAAATGTTCACATCAGAGCGGGAAACAAAACACTAGGAGTAACTCTGCGTCTCCAAGCTGTGAACGGTGCGGCTGTGGTGGTGGTCTGTGGCGATCGGGAGGGAGCCACGCACCGAGGCACACAGAGGCAAGCATAGTTTGCCTCATCTCATTCAGCAATGGGGATACATGAGGCATGTGTATGCGTCATCAGATACATAATGCAGCAGCGGCGGTTCAATCCATACGCCATGAGGGAGACTGGCTCCTGTTGGACACATGGCCCAACAGTAGGGATGTGGACCTCAACACTCTACGGATTACACCTCCTTCTCTGCCTCCTTGCTCTCAAGGGCATCGAACATCAGGACGTCAGTCTCCTCCATCACTCGGACGCATCATCGTCACGTTGTGTGAGTGCATTGTCGTTAGTAGCTCCTTGGTTGTGCTCTCTCCTCATCCTGCTCCTGACTTGGTCTACGGAACGTCTCCCACGATAAACTCTTTGGGTCCAGAGGAGGGGAGAGGACGTGCAGATGGAGGGGGGAGGGCGGATAGAGAAGGCACCCGTGCACGTGAGATGAAGGAGGGAGCGGGGAGGAAGGTGCATTGCATTTTCCAGCAATGCACTTCGCTGCTACGAAGTGCATTGCACTTATGAGCAATGCACTTCCCTTGTACGAAGTGAATTGCACTTCGTAGCAATGCACTTCCCTGGTAGGAAGTGCATTGCTATGTGGTGGTGGTGGTGGTGGTGGTGGTGCTGGTGCTGGTGCTGGTGCTGGTGGTGGTGCTGGTGG
>SZWC01004592.1:4288-15326 GCA_023375785.1 Penium margaritaceum
AACGCAGCCGTGCGGTCAGAATCTGCTAGAAAAATAGTAGCGAGGAGTTATGGCAGCCTAAACCCAAATAATGCCCACAACGGTTTATGCTGCCACACAGGGCCATGCAACATGCAACTGGGACCCTAGGCAGTGCATGACGACGCAGACGCAATGGGATGCGCTGGAACGCATGCAAGCGGCAAGTGCGGTGTCAATGACCGCCGGCAGCACGACCGCCGAGGAGGCCTGCCGATGGAGCTGAGCGCGTCGCCTGAGAGAGGAGGCTCCAGCGAACTGCGAGAAGACCTCAGCGTGCGTCGGCTCCACCGGACGACACTCCATCGGCGTCGAGTCTCGCCGTCAGTCATCTGCACGCCGATGTACACAAGCCGGGAGGACACAACAGAGCACAATGAGAGATGTGCAAAAACCAACAGTGGGTACGTGACTTCTACTACTTATCTCTTCCTAGGTTTTCACTCCTGTCAAGCAATCCATGGCTGTTCTGTTGAAGTTCGTTGGCCACTCACAACTCTATGCCCTCTTGTCTCCCACGCACTGCACACACACGTACAGATTAAATGACAATGGCCTCACCTGGGGAGACAACATATGAGCCCACCTTGACTGGAGCCTCTGACTTCATGAAGTCAGAGGCTTGTATGTATGTGCCAGTCATGTACGTGCAAGAGTGTCCTCTGGCACATACATGGCCATTGCATGGCTTTCTATGATTCTTTAGTGCGGTGGATGCTAGGGTTCGTACATTCTCACTGTCGTGCCCTGCATCATGCTTGCTTGCCTCTGAGTGTTTTGGAGGAGTTGCATATTTCCCGGGTGCTGATCCTTAGGGGGCCACCGTGCCGGTTTTGGCCGTGCACTGGTGAGTAGCCGCCCTTGGTTTAATACCAAGTGCTTGGGCTCGATCCTCGGGTGGCGGCACTTGCCCACCCGAGCATGTTGCTCGGTGTGAGCACATGCTCACCGGTGTTTAGCTCTCTCGCTCCCCTCACTCTAACTCTTGGTGTGTCTTGAGTTCTAAGGCAAGCTTTTACCGCATCTATGGTGTGCCTAGTGCTCTCCTATGCTCACCCGTCCCGTCTCACACAATCCACCTAGGAAGCTACCGAGCAACTTCTGGTATCAGAGCAAGTAGGGGCTATCCATTACAGCTCTTCGGTTTTGGATCTGTGAGGCCCTACGGCGTTCTTGCAACGTCCACTTCTGTCGGGCCTGCGGCATTGTTGCCGTCGCTGAGCTCCTAGTTAACACTTGGTATTCTTGCCGCCGCCCGTCTGCTGGCAAGAGACTCACACTCTTCTCCTTGGCATGAGCCCCCAACACTCTTGCCACCGCACACCCTCTTGTGCTCACGCGATAGTCTTGTCATCCCCACCTCTCGCCACAACAGTCGCTCCCCGACAGCGCAGCAACCACAGCAACACAGGAGGTGCCTCAGGCTTCGCAGGTACACGGTGGAGCCCACGACAGACACTTACCCACGCGCACCTGTACCGACAATCTGACTTCCGAAAGCCTCTGTACCACTGCCATCGCAATCAACCCTCGCATCTGCAGGGTCCGACACTCTGCCGTACGGTACTGTCCCTCTCCAACGACTACAGGTGCCCTCTCACCACTGTCACTCGCATCTCCGCCCCGCACCTCGGTGCAACCACTCTCTCAAGCAACTCTCATTTTGTCGTGCACATCTGCATCTCTCTTACAACAGCGAGCACTCTTGCAGCACTATGCCACGCTGCTCTCACGCAGCACATTGACACTAGTGAACAGTGTGGTACTCTCACCGCACTCACATCTCTCTCGGCTACACCAGCAGCTCCCACTCTGTCACACTGGATTCACCGCCTCCCGACGGTCGACCGGACGAGGAGTTTGACTCCGTGCGCACACTAGCTCGGTACGCCAACTGTGGTTGGGAGGATCCCCGTGCGCGTCTTTGACAAACTCCCGTCCACCGACGATGACGCTCCACTGTGGGTTCGCATGCTAGACAACTCGTACTGGCGTGAGGAGATTGCCGCGGCAGCTGAGCGCGAACGTGAGGAGATAGACCGACAAGTCCTGCGTCGGACCACCTGCCACCATCACCACCTCTCTCTCCAAGGATGCACCCTCCTCATGCCTCTCAGTCGTCTAACCCTTCCTCTGCAACTCCTCCTGCTCCTACTCTATCTCTCGCAGCAGCCGAATCAACCAGACCGTCGGCCGCACCTGAGGTGCCCAGTGTGATACCCGTCCTTCTTGTTCACACCGACTCCATTGGATTGGTTGGGGCCATTCTTGACGTAGCTGCTGGTGCGTCTGCCACTTGCGCGGACACGGCCAGAGCCTGCCGAGCCCCGACATAGACTGCGGTTGGACGTGCCGCTAATGCCTATGCACACGCTGCAGTTTCTCTCACACTGCTAACCTTTGCTGCTGCAAACATCGCCACACAGGTGATAGCAGGAGCAACCTCTGTGGCCACAGCAGATTCCTCTGTAGCAGACGCAACCTCCCATGCTCCTGGCTCCATCCGGGCGTCCACCGCAGCAGCAGTGCTAACTCCCACCGGCGCTCCCCGAGAGATCACACTGCACATAGCAACCGGTGTCCTCGTCGCATCGGCGTCGGCTGCAGTTGTAGGGGCCACAATTACGGGGTTTTGGTACCTCACTGTCGTAGTCGCTGAGTGGGTGGCCGTCCTCTTCTCCTCTGTTGTAGCCGTGGTGCCCCCTCTCTTCACCCTGCTACCTCGCCATTAGCTTGGTGATCTCTGCACTGCACTACACTGTGTCGCACTCCACTACTTCTCCTTCCTCTGGTCTCCCTCTCTCTTGCATTCTCACTTGTTCCGTCTCATTATGCCAAGGCGAGAGGAGACTATAGAGGCACAGCAGGCAGCCCTCAGCGAGGCACAAGTAGAACGTCGTAAGGTTGAAGATGAGCTCGAACAGGGTCGTGAGGCTCAGCATGAGCAAGCTGCCACCGTAGCTACACCAGTTATAGAGTGTCTCCTTGCCATCCCAGGCCTTGCTGGCATTCTTTCCACTGAAGACTCGGCATCAGCCAATACCTCTATTCCTCCCACTGGTGGTGTTCCCAACTCTTCCTCTCTTGCTATCTAGGTAGCGGCTCTAGCCCGAGTCCTTCTCCCAGCCAGGCAGAAGGACTTCGAGACACTACCACCCCCGTTCACATCCAAACTCACCTTCACCTCCTTGGAGACACGCTTCAATGCGTGGGCCCAGGATGAAGTGCTTTGGGAGTACTACTCCCCTACCAAGCCGTCGTTCATACTCCAGCCTGCTGGGGCCGCCCGTGCTATGCGAACCCTCATCAATGTAGGTACTGAGAGCCTCCTCGATGACATTGGTACGTACAATACAGATCCCACGCGTGGCACCCCTACTGATCCTGTTGGTGCTGATGCTCTCATTCGCTGGCGCAAGACTGTAACTGGGCATGCCGTCTAGAGTGCTTTGACTGTATGGTTCAACACCCTAGAGATGTGGGCCGACGAGACTACAGATGAATATTGGGCGCACGGTCTGCGCTTGCTGCGTGACCTTGGCAGGGCAGCTCCAGGTCCTCTCTCAACCTGCCTCTCCATTGTTGCTGGCCTCATTCTTGAGCTATCTGACCTCTATCTTCACGTCTCCGGCAGAGCTCGTGTGGCTCGCTGCTGCCCCGGTCCCTGCGGACTCTCCACCAGGGATCGGTCCCCTCAATGAATTTACTGCCTCTTGTCTCACCGATTTGTGGAACGCCCTGCAGAACAAGCGTATGCATCGTGCTACACTCACTGCCGTCACTACCTCATCGTCCTCTTCGCCTGCAGCTGCCACTTCCTCCTCCTCCTCTTCCTCTCATGCAGTAGCTCATCCCATTCATGCTGCTTGTCGTGGGGAGGGTGGTTCCGGTCGTGGGGGTGGCTGTAGGGGCAAGGGGCGTGGGGGTGAACGTGGTGGCAAAAACGCATCTCTTGCCACCGCCGACGTCTCCTGCTAGAATTGTGGCTCCACTGGTCACTCTGCGTCAAAATGCCCGACCCCTCGTGACGATGCGTGTCTCGCATCCTCCATGCACGCTCACTGGGCTAGCAGTGGCATGACGGCCTCCTCTGCTGTTGCAACAGTGACTGTTGCGTCTTTCTCATTCTCATCCACCCCCTTCGCTTCAACGCTCTCCACCACTCTTGCCCCTCTTCAGCCGTCCGCTCCCCCAGCTAGTCCCTAGGGTTTGATACCGCCGCCGTCTGGTCCTCCTTACTACGGTCCCCTATCCTCTCACTACTCAGTGACTCCATGGACTTGTGACGATGGTCACTTCTCCAACCGCTCTTCCGACCGCTCCTCTGACTGCTCCTCAGACCCCCATGACGAAGAGCACACCCTTGAGCGTCTCCTGGTAGAACTTCTTCACCTTCGCTCTCAGGGAGGTGAGAGTATGAGCGGCTAGTCGCGTGTGTCTGTTTGTGAGTCCAATGCTACCCTTCGTGGTGTGCAGGGGGTATTGCCTGATGATCTTGACTGGATTGAGCAGTGGCAGTCTCATACGTTCCCCACTCATTTTGGTGGCTCATCTCCCCTTTCCTCCCGTTGCACAGGTGTTGTCTATCTTGTTCTCCCATCCACTTGTGCATCTCCTGGTCTTTGGATCATTGACTCAGGGGCCACACATCACATGACATCCTGTCGGTCATCTTTTGTGTCCCTCGGGCCCGTAGGGTCTGTTCGTTCTGTGAGCACTGGCTTCGACCAAATTCTCCTCGTCCAAGGTGTCGGTGTCGTTCGCTTTGTCGGCCATGGGAGCACTGTTTACTTACTCACTGTGCTGTATGTGCCCGAACTTGAGGTCAGCCTTCTCTCTGTGACCACCCTTGATGACCATGGCATGGAATTCTCGTCTAGCCGCAGCTTGGCCTTTATCTCCCTCCGCTCGTCTGGCCGTGTTGTTCTCCGTGGTGTGCGCTGTGATCGTCTGTTTTGTGTTCCTCTCACATTGCCATCGTCCTCCATTGCCTTTGCTCTTGTTCACGTCGCACCCTCTTTGTCTCCTGCTCATGCTGATCTACTGCATCGTCGTCTATGTCACATTCACACAGCAGCCGTCCAACGCCTTCTTCGCCTTCGGCCTGCCTACAATCTTGACCCTGCCACGTTTGTACCTCCATGCTCCTCTTCCTGTCTGGATTGTGCCAGTGGTAAAATACACTGATAACCCTTTCTCTACTGCTGAATCTACTACCTCTCACCCTCTTGACCCTGTCCATGCTGATGTCATGGGTCCCTTGTCCCACGACTTCCTTGGTGGCCTCGGCCGTTACGTCCTGTGCTTGACTGATGACTTCTCTCGCTACTGCTGGGTCTTTGCCCTTGACCACAAAAGCGACGTCACTGACGTTCTAGAGTCTTGGCTCCCTCAAGCTGAGCGTGCATGTCTGCATTCACTATGAGTCTTTCGCAGTGACTGGGGCGGTGAGTTCTTTGGTCTCACCTCTCACTTCCTTGAGTCTCGTGGTATTCGGATTGAGTCCTCGGCCTCTTACACTCCGTAACAGAATGTCTTGTCTGAGCGTTGGAATCGTACCCTTGCTGATGGTGTACGTTCCCTTCTCCCAACCTCTGGTCAGTCTCCCTTGTTTGCCTTTGAAGCCATGTCCTACATGACTTGGGTCTGGAATCGGGTCCCTCATGGTCCTCTCCCTCACTCTGTCATGCCCTTTAAACACTGGACGGGCTGGCGTGCTGACCTCCGCCTTACCCGTATCTGGGGGTGTCTTGCTTTTGTGTGGATCCCGGCAGACCAACGAAATGGTCGCTTGTGTGTCTTTCTTGGGGTCTCCCCATTCTCCAAAGCTTGGCGCTTCTGGGATCTTTCCCATTGTCGTGTCATTGAGTCTCGGGATGCTCTATTCTTCGAACATCTGTTTGAGCGCGATGTTCCCCATTTCGGTGGGTCTTTCTCTCCGCTCTCTCGGGATGGGGGTGGTCCTCTTCCCTATGGGCCTTCTGTTCTCCCCTCCGTGCGCTCTTCAACACCCCCTGTCTCCTCCGAGGCCCTGGGTCCCTCTCCCTCCTTGGGGCCTCCTTCCTCGGCCTCCCCTAAGCCTTTGGATTCCCCTACACCTATAGAGTCCCCTTTCTCTTCTGATCCTGACTCCCTTGAGTCCTTTGCTCACCCTTCCTCACCCTCTACCTTGTCCTCTGCCTCCGACACTGGTGCCATGTCCACACCGCCTCCTTCTCTCTGAGCCATCTGCCACAGATGATTCCCCTTCTCCTTCAGTCTCTGTGCACCCGTGCTTCGCTACACCCTCTTCTGTAGCACGTGTCCCGTCTGTCCCTCCAGTCTCATCCTACACGCGTGGTGGTCGTCTCAGGGCGCTTCCATCTCAGTCGCACCCGGTTGTCTCTGGTGACCCTGGCCTCCATGCTCTTGGTCTTGCAACCTTTGCATGACCTGCGGTTGCCTCTGTGGTGCATCCTAGCATAGCACTTGGTTAATCTCTCATTGAACCAGAGTTTCACTCAGCTCTCTCTTCGTATGTAGTTGGGTATGTTGCCTTGTGCTTTGCTGCTGCTGGTCTCTCCCCTCTTCCGCCTGAACCTCTGACTGTATAGGCAGCCCGCACAGCCTCTGATTCTCCCTTGTAGGAGCAACCTATGAAAGCCGAACTCGACGTGCTGTCTGAGCACGGTGTGTACGAGCTCGTGGACCTCCCACCGGGCTGCAAGGCGGTCGTAGCCAAGTGGGTGTACTGTCGCAAGCTGAACCCTGACGACACTATTGAACGGTACAAGGCTCGTCTCACTGCAAAGGGTTCTCTGAATTTCCTGGTGTTGACTTTGATGAGACCTTTGCTCCAGTCGGTTGCTACATCACAGCTAGGAATCTTCTCGGCCTAGTCACTCAGCATGACTGGGAGCTTGATCAGATGGATGTCAACAATGCTTTCCTTCATGGCAAGTTGGACGAGGAGATCTATATGGTGCAGCCGCCTGGCTTCTTTGATGGAACAAACCGAGTGTGGCGTCTACGCAAGGCTCTCTATGGCCTTAAGCACTCCCCACACTGCTGGAACCAAGAAATCACAACTACCCTTGAAAAGGGAGGCTTCCGAAGAAGCACTATGAACCCTGCTCTATTCCTCAGTGCTGCCACCAAGCCACTCGTCGCAATCCTTGTCTATGTGGATGATCTTCTCATTGCCTCCCCTGACGTTGTATCTGTTGCCGTTGTAAAGTCTTTTCTCCAAGCGGCATACAAGATGAAGGACCTTGGTCCGACTCGTGTTTTCTTGGGCATGGAGCTGGAGCGTGTTCGTGAACGTCGCACCCTGCATGTTCACCAAGCTGCATATTTGCATATCTTGGAGGAGCACTTCAGACCGCTTCTCACAACAGTCCCCACGACGTCCAAGCCTATGACCCCTTCTGGCCAGTCCCTACTGAAGTCTCTAAAGCTATCCAAACTGGGGGAGACGGTCGATGTGACTGACAATCTCGGGGTCATTGGTTCCCTGATGTACCTTACCACCACCATGTGTGTTGATGTGGCATTCGTTGTGAACTTCTTGTCTCAGTTCTCTCAGTACCCCCGTGAGCGTCATCTTGAGGTTGCCCTACGGATAGTGCGCTACGCCCTCTCCACCCCTCGTGTCGGGTTGTACTTCCATGCACAGCCCTCAGTCGTGGTGGACGGATTCACAGACAGTGATTGGGCACATGACACTAATGCATGCAACAGAACTGGATACATCTTCTTGATTGGTGGAACTACAGTTTCTTGGAAAAGTGACAAACAAGGGTGTGTTGCTCACAGCACCACTTAGGCTGAGTATGTTTCTCTTGGCGCAGGCATGTGTGAGGCTGTCTAGTTGTGTCCTCTGCTGAAGCAATTGTGTGTTCCCATCCATTGCATCACTCTGCACTATGACAATCAAAGCACAAAGGCCATTATCGAGAACAGTGGCATGCATCACTCATGCACCAAGCATATCAATGTGGAGAATCACTTTGTTTGCGAGTGTATTGACACTGGCATTGTCGAAGTCACTTGGATGGATACACGGTCTCAGAGAGCTGACTTTCTCACTAAGGCCCTCAGCTGAAATGTCTTCACAAGTGCTGTTCACTCTGTTGGTCTCATCGGTCCCCATGACCCAGGTTGACTTGCATGGTGCATCTCTGGTACTTCTGTTCAGGACACCTTGTTTTCATCTCCATGTGTGTGGGATTGCTTGCCTGCGGGTCATGGGGGAGTGTTGAATTTTGTTGGCCACTCACAACTCTATGCCCTCTTGTCTCCCACGCACTACACACACATGTACAAATTAAATGACAATGGCCTCACCTGGGGAGACATCATACGAGCCCACCTTGACTGGAGCCTCTGACTTCATGAAGCTGTTGCTGCACCCAGGAGTGCCCTCTGGCACATACATGGCCATTGCATTACATTCTATGATTCTTTAGTGCGGTGGATGCCAGGGTTTTTATATTCTCACTGCCGTGCCCTGCATCATGCTTGCTTGCCTCTGAGTGTTTTGGGGGAGTTGCATATTTCCCGGGTGCTGATCCTTAGGGGGCCACCGTGCCGGTTTTGGCAGTGCACTGGTAAGTAGCCGCCCTCGGTTTTATACCGAGTGGTGGTCCGCCGAACTCAGTCCTGGTCCACAATCGTGGCAGTTGCTCTTGACGCCACAAAGTGCTGCAGCCCGCGTGCCATCTGCCCGACGCAACCAAGGGAGCAGCTGGCATGTCATCTCTAGAATGCCACGCTGTCTTGCTGCTCCCGCTCTCCGTCGTTCGCGGCGGTTAGCTTCTCGTGCGGCGGTTAGCTTTCAGTGGGGGCAGCCGAAACTTCTATGTCGGCTCCATCAGTCAGCTGCGGGTCTAGCCACAGCTGACTGTCACAGAAGGCCCTCGCAGCATCTAGCAACCGTTATAAAACAATGCAGCAACCCGGCCGGCTGCCACATTTCTGGCAGCAGCCGTAGTCTCATTCAGGCCTGCAGCAACTGTGTAATTTGCAGTTGCTGGGCACTATCGACGGTGGTTGTTGTGCAACTCTGCCGAGCACATGTACCGATGGCACATCTCAAGCACCTGTTGCTGCCAGTGCAACCTCATCTCTCCCCATCAGTGAAGCCGAGCGTGCAACAGCAGCAGCTGCCTCGACCAGCACAGCTGCACCCTCTGAGCCACGGCAACAACACCACCTAGGTGGTGCTAACAACCAAGCTGACTCACAACGATACATCGGGCACGATGCCATCACGTGAGCACATTGGGGATCGTTCTGCACACCAATGTCACACCCGCGAGTCTTACGCGACCCAGGCCATCGCACCGTCGTTCTCAAATGCGGCACAACGTCTGGTAAGCTCCTCATATCCCTATGCTTTTGGAGGGGTTCAGCAGCATGCCGTCCCTGAGGCAGATGCCGTTGCAGAAAACTTGCACGTTCTCCTACACTAGGATACTATTGACCTCTCGCTGACTCTCACACGTGCTGCCACAGCTGCTCTAGATGTTGCCGTCGCAACCGCCGCCACATTTGCCGCCGCAGCTCGTGCATCTCGCACTCCCGCCTCCACTTTGGTGGGACGGGAAACGGAGTCGTATTCGGAGGCAACAGTTATAGCTGGGCCTATTGCGGCAACAGTTATAGCTAGGTCTATTGCGGCAGCAGCCACAGATCTCGGTACACAGATTGCTGTAGCTGCCTTCGCAACAACCTCTGCAACAACTGCTATCTCCTCCGGCGCATCGGCCATCTGCACCTCCACAGCCACGATCGTCACAACAGCTGCTTCTGCACATGAGCCGTTACCAGCATCACCGTAGCTACTATCTCCATTGCAATTGCTATCATCACCATGGGCGCTGCTCGTAACACCAGTGCTCTAGCCCTGGTGGTCCTAGTTGCTTCCACGGTGTCTGTCCTCTCTACTACTGGAACTGCCGTTGTTCCTCCACTTCTTGCCCTTCTTCACACCCCCTCAGATCCTACTGCTGTATGAGGGTTCCCTTTGAATTTAGCTCTTCTGCTGGTTCTCTGCCTCTCCCTCCTTTGTGGTGGCTTGCATGTCTGACTGGGGTCGCATTGTCCTACAGCACAACTCCAATGTGCCTTGGGCATTCCCAATTTTCCCACGCCCACTGGGGCTGGGGAAAATCTGCCGAATGTTTTCTGGCAGGATCTTACCATCGTTACCATGCCTTGTGACGACGAGTCAGTCATAGCTGACCTACAATGTCAGCTGAACCTCGCCCGTGAGGCTCAACGAGAGGCCGAAGACCGCCTGAAGGCCGCGAATGATAACCACGGAGCCTTTTCTGATGATGTCGCCGCCATTATGCTTAGGTGCCTCCCTACTGTGTCAGTCCCATCTGCTAGCACCACTGCTGGTGCTACGTCCACTCTATCCGCTGTTAGAACCGCTGTCGCAAACACTTCTGGCACTACCAACCCTGCCGCTGCCACTCGCCAGCATGACTTCTTTTCCCAGCCCCCAGTCTTGGCACCTGGACTTGCCTTCTACTCCTAGGAGACTCGATTCAGTACTTGGACTCAGGGGGAACGCTTATGGAAATACTATTTCCTAGTTGTCACCCCTTTCACCCCTATTGATGCAGATTCTGCTCGCGCCGTTCGTGCCCTGATTGATGCTGCACCAGAGGCCCTCGTTGATGATATTGGCACCTACAACGATGATCCAGCTGTTCAGTGTCTGGCTGACCCGGTCGATGCCTACACCATGCTCTGTCGCTGCACCACATTCACTGGTCAGGCTGCTCAGTGTACGTTCATCTTTCAATTCAACACGCTCCTGATGCGTGCGGATGGAACGGCTGACGCTTATTGAGCTCGCGGCTTTAGACTGCTTTGCGAGCTTGGTGAGGCTGTCCCAGGTTACCTGTCTGTTGTCCACACCATGGTCAACGGGTTCGTTCCCGAACTTTCCAATCTCCTCCGTGAATTCTAGGCTGATGAGTTGCAGTGCTTGCCTCTCAGCCAGTGCTCCAAAGTCCCCCCCCCCCCC
>SZWC01004592.1:24772-45952 GCA_023375785.1 Penium margaritaceum
GCCCAGCAGGTTCCCTTTCAACGCATGGGGTGTTTCGGACCCCCCACTCAAAAATATCGCGAACCTTTGTGAGAAAAGTCGCAAACCCCTCAATAGAGGGGTTTGTGATTTTTCTCTCATGTTGACGACGTCAGCATGTTGTCGCTGGATGGCATGCGGCATCAACATAGCGTGTACATTCGGATACAGCTTATTTTTTTGCGTGCTCGCTGGATATAGCGTTAATAAAGAAGCAAAAACTTCCGAAATTGGATATGGCGTGATTAATGTGTGAAACGTGGATATGGCGGTAGATATCGAGAATTCTGTGGGTATATGGTCACTCCCCCGAATTTAAAAGTACCACCATAATAATTCCAAAATGACTTCGTCCAATTTCAGAGTCTACCCTTAAATTTTTGCCTAATTCGAAACCGGGTCCTCTGTCTACTCTGTCTTGAATCTGGATGTTGCATTCTTTCATTTCACGTGCTCCACGATGTTCAAGCACGCGGAGACACATTTCGGTGGCTGTCGAGGCCACCGGACGCCCCCCACCTCGCGTTTTTCATTCGTTGGAATGACAAACGTGAGCGCGAGGGGTGTTTGACCATTCGAAATGTCGAATGGTCATATGCTCCTCGCACTTGCGTTCGAACATAGTCGAATGCGAGAGCGAGAAGTAGCACACTTAGACTGATTCGTCGAAAAAAAGTATTGAAATATCCCATTTTGTCAAATTTAATGTTCTACCCCCTACATTTTTTCGAATTCAAATGTACGCCCTAAATAATCACAAGAGACCAAAAATGTCGTAAAAAAAATTATGGAACAAGTCACTCGTCGAATTCAAAGTTCACTGGGGTATACTATTGGGCTTGTACATTTGGCAAAAGACCCATCGGGCAAAAAAAACCTTACGTCTCGGTGGTAGATCGACCAGCTCCTAAACATCATGGTCATCAAGGGCATTCATCCCATCACGCATGGCAGCCTCCCATCGCAGAGCATTGGAGGCTGTGCACGCCTGACCAACCGTGGTCGGCTCACGTGGTAAGACCGTGGTAGCCGTCGTGTTGTGACACTTGGCGACGCTACTCAAGACAGCCATGTGCAAAGCTCATGCATGTTCTGAGGCTAGCAGTGTGTAGCTAAGGGCATAACTGGGATGGAAAATCCCAATGGCCAAGCCTAGTGCGTCCGTGCATGTGGGGAGGACAGGAGACTGCTTAGCGTGATGCTGAGGAAGACATGCAGAGGCTCTAGCGGTGCTAGAGCGTGGAGGGAGAATACAAAGGCGCCCATCTCGGATGAAAGGAGAGACAGGAGTAGGATCTGAGGTGGCTTTCTGAGGTGGATCATCGACATGAACAAGAGAAGAGACAGGTGAGTCGGCCATAGTGGGCGTGACTGGGCTGGACAGGACCACGGAGGAAGGGACCGGGGCAGATCAAAAAGTGTGTGTGACAGGGAAGGACGATGTGCCAGAAAAGGTGCTCGATGATGTGGGCAGACAGGGCACATGAGCCGATGACGATGACTGCAACGAGGGTGAGAGCTTCGGCAGAGGAGCAACAAGGACTGCTGGAGCTGTAGGACCAAATCCCCCCTCAGCTGAGTGAGAGGCAGAAGAGCGGAGGCAGGGCACAGACGACTGAGATAACAAAGGAATGGATACTCAAAGAATACAGCATCACGGGACTTGACAACATGCTAAAAGACAGGATCCCAGAAGAGCCAAGCCTTAGACTGCGCAGACACACCAAGGAAGGGGCATAGGCGGCTGCGTGGAGAAATCTTTCTGTCATAATGGTCCTCGCAGAGCAAGACGGTCGCAATGCTACCCCAGACCCGAGCCAGACAAAGGTCAGCACAATGGCCATGCCAGCGCTGAAAAGGTGTGACGGTATGAGGGAGAGGACTGTGCGGGAAACGATGTCAGATCCAGGTCATATAGCACATGGCCTCGAAAGCAAAGAGCGATGGCACGCCAGAATCGAACAGGAGTGTATGAACAATGTGAGTCAGGGTCCGTTTCTAGCGCTCGGAGACACCATTCTGCTGGAGTGTGTAGGGAGTGGAAGTCTCTAGACATACCCTGCAAGATTTGAGAAGACGGGTGGTAGGTCCAAGGGAATCACGGCCATGGTTGCTACGAAAGACACGCAAGGAACGTTGACAGGCACGCTCAGCCTGAACAAGCTAGGATTCAATGACTGAACATATGTTGCTCTTTTGACGAAGAGAAAACACCCATCAAAAGCGAGAGAAGTCATCTGTTAGACACACGACATAGCGACCAAAGTCGCCGAGGAGGTCATGGGATAAAGGGCCCATGACATCTGCATAAACACAACCAAGAGGATGAAGTGACTAAGACTCAAAGGACGAAAAAGACAAGAAATGTATGTTCCCTTGGGTGCAGCGGAGACAATCATCAGGGCAAGGGGGAGGAAAGATAGAGGGTGAGAGGACAATAGCAGGCTGGAGACGGAGCATGCTATGACTGGCATAAGTGTGGAAATGACCAAAGTGATGATGCAAGAGGTGCTCAAGGTCATTCAAAAGAGAAGGGGAAACATGTGCAAGAGCGGTGCCATACGCAGGGGTGGATGAGGCATGCAAGGGCAAATGATAGAGGTTGTCACAATTCATGCCACGCAAGATAGCACATCCAGATGGACAAAGACAAATGGTGCCAACACCACGACTAGAAGTGAAGTCCATGCCTTGATCGTCCAGAGACGACACTGACAGCAGAATCAGCTCCAAGGAAAGCACGTAAAAAACGTCAGGCATGTACAAGACACCATTGGGACCAACAAAGCACACAACGCCAACACCTTGGACGGTGAGCAGTTGATTGGACCCAGTGCAAATGAAACAAACAGACCTGACGGGGCCCAACAACACAAATGAAGAACGGACAGGTGTCATGTGATGATTTGTCCCAAAGTCGAGGACCCAAAAACCATTAGAGATGCGCACAAAGGGCAGGACACCAGAGGTTGCGACAGTACCCATGACAGACACAGAGGAAACAGGCGACGCACAGAACGAGAGACAACGACGGAGAAAGACGGACTGCCACTACTCAATCCATGGGGCAGACCCACACAATGAGCCCAGGATGTGACCAAGAGGGTCCCCACGAAGTGCAGTGTCAGTCGAACAAACAAGAACNCATGCAAGGGCAAATGATAGAGGTTGTCACAATTCATGCCACGCAAGATAGCACATCCAGATGGACAAAGACAAATGGTGCCAACACCACGACTAGAAGTGAAGTCCATGCCTTGATCGTCCAGAGACGACACTGACAGCAGAATCAGCTCCAAGGAAAGCACGTAAAAAACGTCAGGCATGTACAAGACACCATTGGGACCAACAAAGCACACAACGCCAACACCTTGGACGGTGAGCAGTTGATTGGACCCAGTGCAAATGAAACAAACAGACCTGACGGGGCCCAACAACACAAATGAAGAACGGACAGGTGTCATGTGATGATTTGTCCCAAAGTCGAGGACCCAAAAACCATTAGAGATGCGCACAAAGGGCAGGACACCAGAGGTTGCGACAGTACCCATGACAGACACAGAGGAAACAGGCGACGCACAGAACGAGAGACAACGACGGAGAAAGACGGACTGCCACTACTCAATCCATGGGGCAGACNCACTGACAGCAGAATCAGCTCCAAGGAAAGCACGTAAAAAACGTCAGGCATGTACAAGACACCATTGGGACCAACAAAGCACACAACGCCAACACCTTGGACGGTGAGCAGTTGATTGGACCCAGTGCAAATGAAACAAACAGACCTGACGGGGCCCAACAACACAAATGAAGAACGGACAGGTGTCATGTGATGATTTGTCCCAAAGTCGAGGACCCAAAAACCATTAGAGATGCGCACAAAGGGCAGGACACCAGAGGTTGCGACAGTACCCATGACAGACACAGAGGAAACAGGCGACGCACAGAACGAGAGACAACGACGGAGAAAGACGGACTGCCACTACTCAATCCATGGGGCAGACCCACACAATGAGCCCAGGATGTGACCAAGAGGGTCCCCACGAAGTGCAGTGTCAGTCGAACAAACAAGAACTTTGGCCAGCAATGCAACACTTTCACCTCCCTCGCAGGCAAAGAATTTGAAGGAGAAACTTCTCAAGCTTGTGCTCTCAATCACCGTCAATGGATGCTAACGGGGCCGGAGTAGATGTGCCGGAGGAAGGAGGGAACCACGATGGCGCGGTGTAAGTAAGAGGAAGGAGGTCCAACATACGTAAGGGCACCGTACGGAGGAGGCCAATCCTAGGGGAACAGTGCGGGAGGTGAAGGAGGAGGTACTCCACTGGTGGAGTACGACTGGGAGGAGACATGAGTAGATGAGCGGGTGCTAACACTAGATCTTGAGGACGAGGATGCAGAGGAGGAGCCGGATGTGGGAGTCCACTGACTTGCATCGCCCGGGCCAGGTGGAGATTGTCTGGTGAGACAGGACACGCACGAGCAGAGTTATTGGTGGAGCCACATATAGAGCAGACAACGAAGCCAGGGACACGGGAGGATGAGGTAGTATCCTTGTCCTTGTCCTTGCCCTTCCATTTGCCCTTGCTTTTCCCATGACCTTGGGAGGCAAGTGCAGAGGCTGGAGAGGACAAGGTAGAAGAGGAGGAGGATGAGGAAGAGGAAGTGGTAGATGACAAAGAGGAGGAGGCAGTGGTGACGGCAGCCACACTGGCCACTGCCGTGCGGTGAAGCCGTTTTTTCTAGAGGCTGGTCCACTAGGCGGTGAGCGTCTTAGTGGCGAAGTCCCAGAGGGCACCAAATCCTGGTGGGGACTTAGGAGGCACTGGCTAAGAGGCGAGGCATTGCAGCTCATTCGCCTTGACATCACGAAGCTAATCAGACAGCTCTGCAATAAGCCCGTTGACCATGGTGTGCACTGCAGACAGCTGACATGGCGCAGAATCGCCGAGCTCGCGAAGAAGCTTGAGCCATCGAGCCCAATACACATCAGCTGTTTTGTCCGCACACATTAAGAGTCTATTGAACTAGATGATGAGCATACCATGGGTCCCCTGGCCAGTGATGGTGGTGCGACACCGCAGCATGGTGTATGCACCGACCAGGTTGGCTAGACGATAGACAGCGGGATAGGCAGTGTAGGTGCCGACATCATCGATGAGAGTCTTTGGCGCTGCTGCAATGAGGGCGTGGACAGCTTGAGTGGACTCATCGGTGATGGACGTGAAAGGCGGAAAAACTGGGAAATAATACTCCCACAAGAGTTCCCCCTGAGGCCAGGTAGTGATGCGGGTCTCCCTGGAGGAGAAGGCAAGCCTGACAGCCAGGAAGGAAGCTAGGAGAAAAAGTCATGCTAACGTGCGACGGCGGCAGGGTTGACAGCATTAGTCATAGGGGTGGCAGCGAGGTTCATGGCAGTGGTACTAGCAGCTGAAGGTGTGGAGGAGGCACAAGCACTAGTGCCAACGGTAGCAGCAACAGATGGGACTGACATGGTAGGGAGGCGCTGAAGCACAATGGCGGCAACCTCATTAGCGAAGGCAACACAGCTATAATTTGTGATTTTGAGGCGGTCTTCAGCCTCTCGCTGTGCCTCGTGAACGAGGTTCAGCTGGCACTGTAGGTCTGCTATGACTGACTCGTCGTCACCAGGCATGGTGACAACACAAAGACCCCGTCAGAAATATTTTTGAAGAGTTTTCCCAGCCCCAGTGGGCGTGGGGAAAATGGGGTACCTTAGGCTGATGGTAAAGCTATAAGACAGCCCATACAATTCAGATAGGACAAGCCATTGCAAGAGAAGCAGGAATAGGTGATATGAAGGCAAAGCATGCAAGGAAGCAGATCACAAGGCGAAATAGAGAGACGGGTTGTGGAGGAACACAAGGAGGTGAGGCACAAATGCGGTTGAAGCAAGAGAGGGAATGGAGATGGTGGAGGCAGTGGGAACCACCAGAGCCAGAGCCCTAGTGACAAAGGTTGTTGCGAAGGTGGTGATGATGGCTACAACGGAAATGGCTCTTGTGACGATGCTAGACGGCGCAAATGGAGCAGATGCTGCAGTAGTGACTGCCGCTGCTGTAGGGGCACAAATGGAGGATGCTGCTATGGCAGTGGCAGATGTAGTGGATGCCGTGATAGACGCAATGGCAGAAAATTCTACAAAAATCTACATGCCTATGTCTGCAGCAGCTATAGCAATGGGTTCAACAACAACTGTTGCCTCAGTATAAGCCTCGATTGCACGCCCGGCAGAGGTAGTGGCAGGCATGGGAGGCTTCAGCGGCAGCTGCAAAGGTGGCGGCAGCGGCTGAAGAAAAGTCTATGATGGCAGAGGTCGTACATGTTAGTGCACTCAGAAGGCTGAAAGTGCCTTGTGTGAGTGCTGAGTACAGATGAGCAACAGTGATCTCTGGCTCTGGAGAAGTGTGTGGCTATGGACCCCCTAGGACAAAAAGGAGGGGATACGCTTACTGGACGGTGGAGATTCATCTGCGCTGATGACGCTTGGGCAGCCTCAGACACGCGGTCGCTGCTCCTGCCTCTGCGTCAACGCGATTGGCGGTGTCCGGCTCTCCCCTTGTAGTATGCGCCAAGTGGTAGCACGCCGGGGACTTCACGTTGTGCCAGCGTGAGATGGTACCACATTAGAGGTAGTGTTGCAACCTTGTCTGGGTGATGCTGTAGCAGGCGTTGCTATTGTTACTGATGCCGCTTGTCCTTGTGCTATAGACACTTTAGCTCCTCCTTTTGCCGTGCCTGCTACTATTGTTGTGAATGCTGTCAGTGCCAGGACTGCGGTTTCTATTGTCCTAGTAACTGCTGGTAATGCGGCTGCTACACTCGTAATGGAAACTTTTGAGGATCCGACTGGTTTGGCTATGGGTACTGATGCTGCTGCAGCTGCTTAGGTGCACTTGCACCCGCATTTAGGCATGCGACTGCAGCTACTTAGAATGCGGCTACTGTGGTTGCGACTGATGCTATTGTTGCGGATGCTCAAGTGCACCTGCACCTAAACCTGAGCTATGAGGTGCAGCTGCTTAAGCTACGACAGTTGTAGTAGAAGTAATAGCTGCAGGTGCAGACGACATAGCCTTAGTGCGATTCCTGCAATTAAAATTGCAGCTACTGAGGTTACAGCTGCTGCGGCCACTAATAATGTCGTTGCTACAGCTGCTTGAGATGCGCTCGTACCTAAACATAAGACTATGGATGCTGCTGCTACAACCATGGTTGATTCTGCTGCTACGGGTGCTTAGATACACCACTACTTGCACTAGGACCGCGGCTGCAGCAATTGCTAAAGCTGCGGCATTTGTAGTAGCAGCAGTGGCTGCAGCTGCAGACCCTGTAGCCTTAGTATGGCTGTAGTGGTCGTAGTCGTAGCTGCTGAGAATGCGGCTGCTGCGGCTGCTACAACTGCGGCGGACACTGTTGCTGTGGGCTTGCGGCTGCTACTGCTTTAGCTGCGAAAATAGTTGTAGTAGTTGCAAGTCCGCAGCACCCACGGATGTGAGACATCCTGCTGGCTAGGAGGAATACCGCACCTATAGGTTTCCTCACGCTACTGCTGCTGTCCGCCACAAGACAAGAGAAAAGGCCTACAACCGTGTGCCCTATAGACTGGCGCAACGTGCTTGACGAGATGGTAGTTGTTGGAGAAAGGGTGGTGGAAGCGGTGGCGGTGATGGGAACTGTTGCGCGAACAGGATCCCGCGCTTGAATTCACGAGCACAATGCACTCTCTCGCCACGGCTCAGATACCAGAGGATGGTGTACACTGCAGCACGGGAAAGAATGCAAGTGATAGTGTTAGAAGAACTCCAAGAGAGGCGGAACACCATGCATAGAGGTCTCGCATCACACAAGGAGCGTGGAACAGCGACCGGGAGAAGGTGAGTAAGAAGCTCTCTAAGTGCTCGTCGCACGAAAACGTGGAAGCGAGTGGGTGAGCATCGAGCTCATCCTCGCTCGCTATCCACGCCACGCTTAGAAGCAAAAATTCAGCCCTAGGCTTGTGGAATAATCCTGTGAGAATTCTATTAACTATTCTACGACAGCATGCATCTTGGGCAAAGCAACCCGGCTACAAACCCCCCAGACAAGATCAATGGAAAAACCAATATGCACAATAGCCACGCCAAACTACTGCAGGCCGCTAAATAATCAACAGCTGCTAAGTGTCTTTGGAACTCCACCCATGTGGCGTCGTCCTATAGGTGGTGGCGCAAACGACAGCGCCCCTCCAAAGTCAGACACCTGCATCAGTGTCGTGAGTGTGCAACAAGGCGATAGGTCACAACGTTTATGTGGTACATAAACCAACATATCTAACCCTGGAGCGAACGAGCCCTAGGTGGTCTCTCACTCATCAGCAAGCTCAAGTATTACCGAGACCCCAGTACAAGCATTCCCCGTAGAGAAGTCACACCAACACCTGCTGAATAAGTGGATAGGGATGCACAGTGCGTGATTGAATACATCTTCGAACATCGACATCGTGGTGAAACGACCGAGCATGTGGTCAAATGGCACTTCTACGATGCCCGCGCATGAGAGCCCTATGACTACGTGCGAGACCTTGGTCATCTGATTGACGGCTATTAACGCGATGGGATGTCGCGGCTAGAAGGGGGGAAGTATTACGCCCCTGACGTACATGAGTACCTAAATTTTGCGAGTGGGAATTTTTGTCATGGCCCACCGTGCATCGACCTCAGGATTTTTACGCCATTCCATCAAGGGCATGTTGGCCAATTGCCTCGACCTTTGGTATTCTATTCCAAAAGAATTGACAACTTTGACCACCTTCCTGAAGGGTAAAAAAATAACGCGAAGTACATTGATTTTTCGATAATGTTCGGTCCACTTCTTGATGGAGCTAGATTTTTGATAAAGCCGCGCCTTGATATTCTCGAAGCCCCCCGACTTCTCGGCTGAGCTTCTCAAAGCAGTCACTCACGGTGCGACCTGGCAGGCGTATCTCAGCTTGAGCACCAAGGACCGGACATATGCCACATTCTCATCCTCGGCATTGTATGTATGTGCTCGACTCACTCAATAATTGTTACAGAAGTACACTTACTGTTGTATACAAATCATCCATTTGTCTCAAATCCTTACATTGTCTTTGTCCCGCACTGCATCCCTATGAACCACCTCCATTCGGCTCGGCATAACAGAGAGAAAACAACCTTGAATTTTTTTTAAAACACGGCTGTTGACAGTAGTGACTAAAACTGGGAATGGTAGTTGCTGTTTTTCAATAGTCTGTGTTTTTGGTACATATGCTTGAGTAGTGAAATGAGTGCAAAAATTGGCATTGGACTTGTCACCTCACCGATGTCGCCACATGGAGTGTTATGCCGAGCAGAGCGTAGATGGTGAACAGGTAGAAGTTGCGAGGCAGAACACGATTGAGAATTTGGAACACCTGAGCAATTTATAGTTAGTGGTAAGTGTACTTCGGTGACAAGTTTCGAAATGATTGAACACATCTATACAAGTGTCGAGTTACAAATGAGACGTAGTAGGGGTCGTTGGGTTGATTGTTGAGTGGTGCGCGTGGAGTCTTGTTGTGAGTGGTAAGATTCGAGAAGCTCCACCGAGGAATTGGGACGCTTCAAGGATTGACGGCGAAGATGCAAGATGCATCTTTATAAATCTAGATGTTTCTTGATGCGTCGAGAAGTTGACCGAAAGTATGTGAAAATTCTGTCAATGATTCTTAAAAGTGGTCAGAGTTGTTAAAAAGTGCGAGAAGGTTCACGGGAGGATGAGGAAAGTTGGTCGAATTGCCCTCGACCATCGGAGTGAAATTTGAGGTCACGACGTGCACTGGGCTGTTTGTGTAATAACAGAAAGACCCACTCGGAGAGATTAGGGACTCATGTACAGCTTGTACGTAACACTTCTCCCCTTCTAGCAGCGACGTCCCGGCGTGTGTGCAGATGTGGCTCGGTGACCGCCGCAATATTCGTCGATTAGGTGATCGACAACTTGGAGGTTGTCGTGGGGTTCCCAGCAAATATGCGCGGCATTGTAGCCGTTTTTATGCCAAACAGAGCATAGATGGTGAACAAGCAGAAGTTGCGAGGCATAACACAATTAAGAATTTGGGACAGTTGAGCTTATATTTAGCTGTAAGTGTACTTCAATGACATGTGTCGAAATGATAGAACATATATATACATGTGTCGAGTTACGAATGAGGTATAGTCGGGGTCGTTGGGTCGATTGTCGAGCAACGCGTGTGGAGTCGCGTCGTGAGTGGTTGGATTCGAGAAGTTGCTCCCAGAAGTCGGTGGGCTTTGAGGATCGATGTCGAAGATGCGAGATGCTTCTCTAAAAATTGAGATATGTCTCGATGTGTCGAGAAGTCGACTGAAAGGTCGTGACACTTCTATCGATGATTCTTGAAAGTGGTTGGAGCCGTCGGAAAGTTTTTCAGAGGAAGAGGGGAGTTGGCCGAAGTGTCCTCGACCTTCGGAGTGAAAATCAAGGTCTCGACGCGCGGTGGGCTATTTTTTTAATGACAGAAATGCATACTCTGACAGATTAGGGACTCGTGTACGGCTGGTGCGTAACACTTCCCCACCCATTTAGCCGCGGCGTCCTGGCGCGCTCAGAGATGTGGCCCGGTGATGGCTGTAATATTCATCAATGAGGTGATCGACATTGCAGAGGGACGTAGGGTTCCCAATTGTTATGCACAGGGTCGTAGCTGTGCCACTTGACAAGATATTGAGTTGTTTTTCCAGGTTGTCTATGGCCGAAGATGTCCTCAACGGCGTACTCAGTGCCTTCATCCACTTGTAAAGGAGGAGGGGGAGGTACATCCCTGCCGGAGAAGTTTTCTCCGGGGTCCCGGTAGTGCTTGAGTCTGCTGATATGAAACGCCGGATGAACGTGCATAGTGTCGGGGAGTTTGAGTCGCGCAACCACGGGGGGTTTGCATGCACTTGATCTCAAACGGTCCCAACCATCGGTGTTTGAGGTTTAGATAGTCGGCTCCAGAAAGTTTGATGTTGGTTGAGCTATGAAGAACTTTATCGCCGGCGGCAAAAATATCGTCGCTACGATGTCGGTCAGCTGCTCGTTTCATCACCACTTGCGTCTTTGCAAGTGTCTGCCGTATTTCCTCCTAGATGGTGGAGAAGTTGCATCGTTGGACGTCAACCGCAGGTTTGTTGCTTTGGCTGTGTAGTTCGGCTGGTGTGGCGGGACGTTTGCCATACACTACTTCAAACTGAGTTTTACCCGTTGTTGTGGAGATCGCCAAATTATATGCGATTTTGGCGGTCGGGAGTTTTAGTGCCCATAGGGTTTGCATAATGTTGAGAGAAGTTGTTTGAGTGTTTGGTTGGTCCGCTTGGTTTGGCCGTCGGTTTGAGGGTGGAACACCATTGAAAGCTGGATCTGACTACAGTTGCGAGTCATCAGTTCGTGCAAAAAACGGCTAGTAAATCAACCGTCCCTATCGCTTGTGATGGTTGTCGGCATGCCGTGCAGCTGCACAATCTTATTCAAAAACAGCCGCGCTCTTCCTATGGCGGTGACGGTAGTTGTAGTTGGAATAAAGTGAGACATTCTAGAAAACCTGTCGACAACCACGAGGATTGCGTCATATTCCTTGGGTGTGACTGGTAGTCCTGTGACAAAGTCCATGGAGATGTGATTCCACGGGTCCGTCGGAATGGGGAGCAGTTGGAGAAGTCTGGGTGGCTGTGTGCAATGGGATTTTTGTCGCTGGCATGTGTCACAGGATTTGCAAAAGTTGGCCACGTTGGATTGCATCTTGTCCCACCAGTAGTGTTTTGCCAGCTTCTTTAGCATCTTGTCTTCTCCAAAGTTTCCACCTGGATTGGTGTCAAGGCACTCTTTGAGCATCATGCGGAGTTCATCGTTTGGGGAAACGTCCACTTGGCAAGTGAGTCGCCGCCGCCTATAGGGTGCGTCATACCAGAATTTTGCCTTAACGTATCCGCCATGCTTGTTATAGCCATGTGTGAACAACTACTCAAGATACGGATCTCGTTGTAGCTGAAGTGTTGCTTCCTCAGGCATGAGATCTATTCGGTAGCTGAGCGCGTCTGCCGGGTTGGTTTTTCGAGGCCGGTACTCGATATCGTAGTCAAACCCGGATTCGAGAAACTCCATCCATCGGGTTTTACTTCGACTGAGGTTTGGTTGCGTCTTCAAATGTTTGAGCGCATGGTGGTCGGTGCGCAAGATGAATCGATGGCGCTCTATATACACCGCCATGTCTCAAATGAATGTACAACCGCTACCATCTCTTTCTCTTGTACGGCGTAGTTGTGCCGGTCCGCGCACTTTTCTGGACATGTATTTGATCGGTTGCTATCCGTTGCCATGGTCTTGTAGGAGATTCACGTCGATGGCTCGATCTGAAGCGTCTGTAGCCATGACGTAGTCGACCATTGGATCCGCTTATCGTAGGGCTTGCACCGAGGTTAGATTATTCCACAATGCGATGAACGCTTCTTGTTCGGTGTCTTCCCAAAGCCACTATGTTCAAGTGAGGTCGGAAAGTGGCACTGACACTCGGGCATAATCCCGTACGAAACGGCGATAGTAATCGCAGAAGCTGAGAAAAAACTTGACATCTCGAATGTTGGTTGGCATCGGCCAATCAACGACTGCTGCCACTTTTTTTGGATGGGCAAACACATCCGGGCTCTCGTGTCTGCGACCCACACCTATAACGACTGTCGAGCGGAGATCTTGACGCAGGCAGGGACCTGTTTTGTTCACGCATACATTGTAAATGTCGACTTCCGAATCTGATACATAGAATATGCCGTCTTCTGATCGCATCCATATCGAAGCCTGCTACTCTCGAAGTTGTCTGTCCTATGTGCCAAACTGTGGGCTGAGAAAAGTGAATAGCGAGTCCTAAGAGAGCATAACGTCGTTGAACAGGGTCTGAGATCCTTCAGTCCGACTTCGCAGCCAAGAATGCACTCCATCCTGTCCATGTTACCCCGATGGGCTTGCCGATGGTAAGTTTTCAGCCGCGCAATAGAAACATGAGAATTATCGAATGGCAAATCACTCCTATCGATGACCCTATTGGTGTTACGCAAATGCATGGTAAGAAACTATCCGATTGTGACTATTTTCCTGAATGGTAGGTCAACATGATTTTTGCTTTAATAGTTTATTGTCGTCACAGCGTTTTAGAGGCTGCATGAGGCATCTGACAATATGGCGCCTCGACTACAGGCCTCTCCGCAACACTAGGATTTTTTCAAGCATCGCGGATAAGAGAAGAAAGGCGGGAGTGACTCCGGATTGAAGATAGGGTCTAAACAGGCACATCGCGTAAATTTATCCTTTTCGGATCCATGGTGATCCGTCCGCCGTTGATGACGTGACCCAAAAACTCGATCGAAAGGCGACTGAAGCCATACTTCGAGAGATTTCCGAAAATTTTCTCTGTTTGTAAAACTTCAAAAACTTTTCAAAGATGTCGATCGTGCTCTTCCGAATGCGGTTGTACATTAGGATGTTGTCGAGATACACCACGACAAAATTGTCGAGGTACTGGCGGAAGTTGCTGTTCATTGCTGCCATGAACGACGCCGGGGCATTCGTGAGTCCGAACAGCATTACCGTGAACTTGAAATGCTCGTAGCGCGTTCAGAAATTCGTCTCCTCTATGTCAGTGTACGCTACGCGGATCTGGTGATAACCGCTACATAGGTCGAATTTTGTGAAAATCCGAGCCCCTCGGAGTTAGTCGGAGAGTTTGTTGACTCGGGGAAGAGGGTAGCGATTCTTGATGGTACCGTCGTTCAACGCCCTGTAGTCCACGCACATCCACATTTTGCCACTTTTCTTTTTTAAGAACAGTAGAGGTACGACGTATGGTGACGTGGATGGGCGGATGAACCCCTGATCGAGCATCTCGTTGAGCTACCTTTTGAGCTCAATCATGGGTTGATCCAGGTGCCGCATAGCCTGCCCCGCCAGCGTTCGCTGCCGCTTCGGGGTTTGCGTGCATAGGCATTTTATGCTCTTCCATCACAGAAGTCGTTGCCAAAGACCTGCTGCTGGTCGTCGGATGGGTTCGCTTGCTTCATGTCGTAGTCGCGAAGTCCGCAAAGTCTAGACGTGCGAGATGCGCTGACGACTTATGTGAGGTAGTCCTCCAAATGGGTAAAGTAGTCGGATGCATCTCTAGCATTGTTGCGCTATGATAACATGTGTTACGCCGAACGAAGCGTAGATGGTGAACATGTAGAACTTGCGTGACAGAACACGATTAAGAATTTGGGACACTTAAGCAATTTATAATTAGCGGTAACTGTACTTCAATAACAAGTTTCAAAGCGATCGAATATATATATATATATATATATATGTATATATGTATCGGACTAATTCCCTTATACCCACCTTTTCAGTGTCTTAATTCCCGAATGCCCACTTTGTGCAAAAGACGAATACAATACCCACTCTTTTTAACTGGTGACCGCATTGTCCACAAAGTGCGAATAGCAACTAACCGTGAACGCGGTACCCACTCGTGAGGAAATATGACTACAATACCGGTATTCTGTGCATGATTCTGACATGTGTGGACATTGTGGTCACAATATTTCCGATTTCTACGTATTCGTTATACTTTTCGTTCTAGTGCGAATTGNAAACGGACTAATTCCCTTATACCCACCTTTTCAGTGTCTTAATTCCCGAATGCCCACTTTGTGCAAAAGACGAATACAATACCCACTCTTTTTAACTGGTGACCGCATTGTCCACAAAGTGCGAATAGCAACTAACCGTGAACGCGGTACCCACTCGTGAGGAAATATGACTACAATACCGGTATTCTGTGCATGATTCTGACATGTGTGGACATTGTGGTCACAATATTTCCGATTTCTACGTATTCGTTATACTTTTCGTTCTAGTGCGAATTGTGTGCATGCGCGAGGCGACTGACACCGTACAATTCATATGTTTACGAGCGTCTGTCACTGTAATCGAAGTGACGGGTCCTGTGTCGTCGGAATATGCTGCAATCGTGTTGCTGAAAGCGTCTGCGAAATGTGGGGGGTATTTTTTTTGCTCGGAGATGTTGTCATCTTTATAAAAGTAGTAGTCGCTGTCGTCATCACTTCCTGTCATACACCGAATGATGTTGCAAGTAAGTGAAGTACCGTCTTCTGGATTGGAAAGAGGCCCTCACTCTTAACGATGACGACGATAACCTTAGGTACATGTGCGCAACGTCGGCAGATATTGGCAGACGACAGGCACATCCGGGGTTCCGGGCCCATGCATCCGATAAGGACGCTGCAGAATGCCAGTTGGAAGCCACGTCGGCGCACAGTGGGTGTGTGATGCGACAGCCTGCGAACCGGCCGCACTTTTCATGCTCCTGACAAGGGTGACCGTTAGGTGCACCATGGGACATGATGTCCACAGTTTCATCATGTTTCATGTCATCATCTACGTAGGTTTTCCCCGTTGTCCGTTCGCGCCACTTTTTCTCGCCATGGGGAACATGCCGTTCCCCGTTCGAGCCCTGTTCTTCCGAGGTGAACCTGCTTACCATGGCTGTCGTGCTGGCTCTAAGCTCTGGTAAGTGGGTATGATAGGTACGAAAATGACCGTTAGGTGGGTACAATGTATGTTAGCGTGCATGCGTCTGCATGCCATACCCACTTTGGGTCTTATGGATCCACCGCTGTTCAAGTTTTATGTTCCTCCGAAACCCCCCGTCGGCAGCTCCGACGAGGAGGAGGAACCTCGTGAATCCCAAGGCTACACGTCCGGTTTTGTCTTTGACGACTTTGAGGAGGCGTGCTGGGTGGAGCACGTCCAGGCCGAAGAACGCTTAACTCCACGCTCCCCAGAGCGTGGAGAGCACTCTGTCATGAGGTTGAACGGAGGCTCCTGCGTCAGGCCGTTTCGTCCTCCGGCCGCGGGTGGGTTAACTTGCACAAGTCGCCATGGCGTCACACTTGACTGGGATGGCTTTGCTTCTGCGACCAAGTACGGTCCACCTGTCTATCCTTGTGCCGTCCTCGACACATCCCCGTACTAGTACGATCATTTAACATGCTGACCCCGGCTTATGCTTGCAGGATCGTTGGATGACGAGCACACCCCCCCCCCCCCGACGGACACCGCTGTCTCCGCTGCCCAGAATAAGGGCACCAAGCCCAGGAAGCGCGCTCGACCGGAGTCTCCAGTTAATTTTCCGGGAGGCGTTGCTTTCCGGAACATGGACGCCTGCCGCGAGGCGGTCCATGACTACGCCGTCGCCGCACACATGGGGGTGAAGTTCGTGCGGAGTGAGCCGTCGTGGCTTGAAGCTCGTTGTGCAGAGTGGAGGCAGGCGAGATGCGCGTGGCAGCTGAAGGTGCGGTGGCAGCGGAAAACGAACAACGTGAAGGTCATTTTCTTTAAAGAGGACCACAAGTGCAGCCGCACGGGCACAAAGGGGGACCCCTCACGCAAAGCCGCGTGGGTATTGCGCCACATCGAGAGCACTGTCAGTAAGGAGCCATGCACCACCTCCAAGGCCCTCCGGCAGATCGTGGAAGCGCGCACTGGCGAGAGGTCAGCCTACCATGCCATTCACCGCACGAAAAAGAAGGCCCTGACGAATGTCATGGGCAAGAAAAGCAAGTCGTGGGGTCTGTTCCCTGCATACGTCGCCGAAGTAAGTATCCTGCTGTCCTTATTCGCTTGTTGTATGCTATTCACGGTGCTTTCTGCATATGTGCCAACTCTAGACGTGTTTGGCTCTGTTTTCGTGATTCATGCATGCAGTTGAAGAGGGTTGACCCATCCACCATCGCTGTCGCGGAGCAGGACCAGCACCATCTCTTCCGACGGGCCTTTGTGGCACCTGGTGCTTGCAGAAACGGATGGTCGCATGTGCGAAGGTTGCTGACAATGGACGGCACGTTTTAAAAAAACGGCTTCAAGCAATTGCTGCTGCTGGCACAGTACTGGGACGCCAACAACCGCGATGTGCCGATGGCGTGGGCCATATGCCCTCAGGAAGACAAGGAAAACTGGGACTAGTTCTGTCAGTGGCTGGCAGAGGCGTATCCGACGGCACGGCACAACGTGACCGCAGTCATCAGCGACAGAGACGCCGGACTCATCGCCGCCGTGAAGCGCCAACTACCAGGAGCTGTCCACACATACTGCGGTCAACACCTGCGGGAGAACGTGAAGTCTGAGGCGGGCTCAGCAGCAGCCGACATCATGTGGCGAATGGCTTCTGCTTTCACATAGAACGAGTTCGACCGCGCGCAAGACGAGCTCGGTCGGACGTCCGACAAGGCGTACACATACTTCTTCGGTGAAGATGGCGACCCAGGGCTGCCATTGGAGCAGTGGACGCGCCTGAAGTGCCCTGTGCCTCGTGCTGGGCACATGACGTCCAACGCGATGGAGTCTCTGAACGCCCGCCTGATGAACATAGGGCACCTGTACCCATTCCACTGATTTGCACAAATCTACCCTTTTGTACAGAGACTGTTCATGGAGCGCCGCCGTGCATCCCACGACTGTGAGAGCCAGTACGCGCCCGTCGTGGATGCCAATCTGCAGCACTACACGGAACACGCCAAGGACTACCGTGTCATGCGCCATGGCAGGCTCATGGGCACCTTCACCGGGCCCAGGAGCCTGGCGGGCCGTGAAGTGGATGTGAACGCGAAGTCCTGCTCATGCAGGCATTGAAGGGAGTTTGGGTACCCCTGCCAGCACGCCGTAGCGTTGATGCTGGATGAAGGCGTGAACCCAGGCCTGTATACCGACATGCATCTGCCCCAAATGGCCTGGCGACGTACATACCGGACTCCCATGCCGAGGGTCAACCTGTGCGAACTACAGTACGCCATGCGCGGGTGGGGGCAGCCGGGTGCGAAACCCTCCCGTGGCCGTCCATGCTCTAAGCGCTTGGATAGGGCGACACGTTGCAAGCGCGACCGTATCTGCACCAGATGCGGGATGAAGGGACACCCGCCTCGGAAGTGCATCAACCCACCGGCACAATCTCCAGCAGACGTGGCTGCCACACGCGCGAGAGAGCTGGCAGCCAACAACGTGGAGACAGAGAATACTGAAGTTGAGCTTGTCGCCAGTACCGTGGCACTGGCAGCACAAGGTCATAATGTGGGCTCGGGCAGTGGAGCTGAAGGCGTTGAGGGCGGCAGTGGAGCTGAAGGACTTGAGGGCGGCAGTGGTGGAAGTGCAGTTGGGGCGGGGCAGGCTGGGGACGCTCCTGGTGCTCCCTGCACAGGCAGTGAAGGGCAAGGTGTGGAGGGTGGTGCGGCCGGTGGAACAGAGGTGGTACGTGGAGCTGCTGGCGGTGGGAATGGGGGTGATGGTGGTGCAGCTGGCGTGTTGACAGTAGTGCTGGCTGTTGGCAATGGAGCTGCACGACGTCGTGCTTCACGCCGTGCAGGAAGTGCCAAGGAAGCGTTCAGCAGGTCCGCGGGAGGACCGCACAACGAAGACAATGGTGCTGCTCTTGGTGCAGGGGGGGGGGCATTGGGTGTAGACATAGGTGAAGGCAATGCCACAGGGCGGGGGGAAGCAGATGGTGCAGAGGGAATGTTCATCATGACGTCACAGGTGGACAATCCTGATGATGCATATGACTCCAGTGAGTCGTCCTGGTGTGAAAGCTCTGAGTCAGGTGACTGCACTGACACGGACTTAGAAGAAGAAGAGTCCCTGACCTCGGGTAGTGGGGACGAGGATGAGTGGGAGTCTTCCTTCGGCATGTCTGACGACGTTGCACATCCCAAGCGGCGTCGCCGTGCGTAATGGTCCTCCGCTAATTTGCCATGGTAAGTCTTAAGCAGAGTTTTTTGTGTAGGCATGTTTTCATCATTTCATTCTGCTTGTACAACATTTCTAACCTATGGGTTTCTTTGCTATTGCAGGTTCTACCAGTGGCCTACATCCGTGGGTCCGTGACGAGCACACAGAAACGCAAGATGATCTGGAGGAGACGTGCAAAGCCCCGAGAACAGCGACAAGCAGTTGGCGACAATGCATTCGTGGAGATAGGACTGCTACTTAGTAGACTTAGCTTGCATGATGGTGATGAGACAGGGGCCAGATTGCAAGTGGCCAATCCCTGTAGTGGGCAGTGTGCATCACCCTTTGGGGATGAATACTTCAATGCTGTGTGTGAGTTCTCGGGGGACACAGAGTGTGTGGCATGCGAAGTCATTTCGTATGTGCGTAGTCTCCTTGTGTACGTGCAGGTCTGGATTAGCCATGGCTATTTGACCCCGCTGTTCTTTTGAGTGAAACATTTGACACCAATGAATTGCTTGCCCTGTGTTAATTAGAACTGTGACCATTGCTGTATCAATTCGCATAGGCAAACCTTAGTCAACATTGTTGTAAGCAATGAATTAGTGCACTTGTATAACAAGGATGCCTTGTTAGTCTGTGTATGGAAGTGGTCTATTTTCACCATGTGTCATCATTCGCATAGGAACGTGTTAGGAACCATTGTTTCATCCTGTGCATTAATGTGCGAAATTAACAGGTAACATTGGTTTCTTGCAATGTGTCTGGAACAGGAGTACTTTGATGTGGAAACAATACTGGACTCATATTTACAGAGGTAAACATAGAGTGCAAGTACAGGACATTGGGTATGCTTGCAGGACTGAACAAGAAAATGTTCGAATTACCCACTGTCACATTTGGTCTACATCTGCAGCCAAGTGCTGCTATCAATATACAAGCAGACATTCATCACATCATATCACAAGGCTTAACAGTCAACGCATTCTATACATGGTATGCGGAGAAGAGAACACTGGGTATGGTGATGAACAAAAATTGAAAACTAGTCCAAAGCATCCACCAACACTATGAAGTCCAAGGCATCCACTGCCTTGGGGTGTTTGGTGGACGAGGAGTTGGCATGCGAACACCCAGTATCCAGCACATGGTCTCTGGTTTGCATGGGTCGTTCACCCAGCTCGGTACATCCGTTGCAACGAGCGTGTCCCAGCAAGCCTTGATCGTAGCCCATGCCTCCTCCACTTGCTGAGGCGTCCGATGTGGCATGCTGGGTGTGGTAGGTTCGTCATGTGTATAGGTCGGTCGACCCATGTCTACTACGGTAACCACAGTGGCTGGAGATGGCTAATGAAAAATTCCAGCTCTGTATTTGTACGAGGTCTACGAGTGGTTGCATCCGCACGGACAGTTAGGATTGGATGAGATCCATGGCTCCCATATGTCAGGGCTGTTCGATGGTCTCAAACTGGGCATTGGCCAGTCAAGGGTCTGTGCCATGGCTTCAGGTGTCGGGGGCCATGTAGCCTTTGGCGGATGGCGGCCACGTACGAACGTCGTACATGCCTCTTTGCGGTCCCATGTTTCCTTCATTGCGACCCATGCTCGATGTGCAACAAAGGGATCCACATAATATACAGTACTCCATCCTCGACCTTCTGTGTAGTTCATGCGCCCCTCGGATGACATGACGTCGGAGCCAAGATTGGTTTGTCGATCCAATGGAAGAGGCGTTGCTAAGTGAAGAAGATCGCATTATGCGCAGTTCGATGTTATGTACTTTTCAGTACGTCAAAGAACCTTGCGAACTGGTACATTGTACCGGTTCGTCAGGTGAATCCTTTGCAGCCATAATTATTTGTTACCGTGTGCACCGCGCATAAGTGACGGATGCGAAGAGACTGTTTCGGCGGAATGATTGGCCCATAACCTGTGATTCACGGCTTCATACGGCAGCGTATCGATGGCGTCCGTTCGTCGCGTCAGCAGTTGCTTGGTCGCAACTGTAGGTACGCTGGAATACGTCGTCGAGGCGTATGAGTGGTCCTCCGGTACACGCTGGAGGCCTGACACGGTGGCATGCCACGTAACCGTTGGGGACGCATACCCTTCCACGATGCAGATAATTCTCCCACAAGGGACCCGTTCTGATGTTTTCGCGCTCGGCGGCCCTGCCGCCTGTATCGCACAAAAGTGGGTATCGGAGTCAGCCCTGAAATAGTGGGTAATTTGCGCAGCCTTTTTTAAATTTGGAGATTGTGGTCACCGATTAAAATGTGTGGGGAGAACGGAAGGGACCTGCCAAAAAGTGGGGATAGTAGGCATGTTCTCCCACGA
>SZWC01004592.1:51989-71989 GCA_023375785.1 Penium margaritaceum
GTGGAAGAGAACGTACAATCAGCCCATGCCCGGTGTCAACCTCGGCGACGTGCAGTACGCGGAGAGTGGATGGGGGCCCCCGGGAAAAAAACGTGGTGCAGGGAGGCCCAAGTCCAAATGCAAGGACCGGTACGAACGTCGCAAGCGCAACCGCATCTGCAGCCATTGCGGCCTCTCTGGGCATGGACCGCGGAAGTGCACCAACCCACCTGCACTGTCTGCAGCTAACGTGGCCGCAGCACGTGCCAAGCAACTGGCCTCTGGACGCGGAGTGCGGGGTGATGGTGGGCTACAACTTGGGCCTGCAGCAGCAGGAGCAAAAGGAGCAGCTGGCGGAGCTGGAGCAGCTGGAGCAGCAGGTGCAGCAGGAGCTGCAGCAGGAGCAGCAGGCGCAGCAGGAGCTGCAGGAGCAGCTGCAGCAGTTGGAGCAGCTGGAACAGCAGGAGCAGCAGCAGCTGTTGGCGCAGCAAGAACAGCAGGAGCAGCAGGAGCAGTAGGAGCTGCAGGAACAGCTGGAGAAGCACCTAGTGGTGCTGCAAGTGGTGCTGCAAATGGTGCTGCTGCAGGTGATGGGGGTGATAATGGTGATGCTGGTGAAGCTGGAGACCCTGCCTTTTCATCGCAGGTTGACAACCCTGGCAGTCCAGCGGACAATGATCTGTCGTCATCAGAGTGGTCGGACGAGGACAGTGCCTCGGACTATGAGACAACCGAGACAGAAGAGTGGGAGTCAACGGATGGCTCCTCCTACTCTACCTCATGTGAAGAAGACGAACCAATTCAGCGCAAACGTAGTCACCGTTTTGTCTGATGATAGGTAATGCCCATTGTGTGTACTGCATGTCTTGCCTAGTGGTGCGTTATTCGAGTCCATTCTGTTCAACGCATCTAATCTGTTGTGTGTACTTGTGTTCTATGCAGGTGAGGCACATTCACATCTTCATGAACAAGGTCGTCAAGCGGCAGCCAAGGCTGAAAGTACACCGGCATAGGGTCAGATCACATGTGGCCCACAACACTGGATGTGCGGTGGAGGATGCACAAGGCATGTGTGCCATGATGGCTAGTCTCACCCTGGGTAAGGCAGAGGTGGAGGAGGCCAGATATCAAGTGGCCAACGCCTGCACGGGCATGTGTGCCTCCCCCTTCGGGGAAGTCTTCTATGATGCATGCCTAGAGTTCACTGAAGGTGCAGAGTGCCCTGCTTGTGAAGTCATCTGTTATGTGCACGGCCTACCCGTGCACGTTCAATTGTGGATCAGTACATGTGACTTAGGGCCACTGCTGTTCTGGGCTTGATGTTCACGATGATGCACTCAATTTCGTTTAACCATTCCACTCACCCTAATGTTTGCTTCAAATGATGACTAATGACAACAACAGAACCTTTGTCATTAAAAGTACAGACATTTTCCAATCCTTACACCAACATGATAGTGATGATTGCTTTTCCCCGTTGTGTTATGTGCTGCAAATCCGTGTGATCTCCGACTTACGTAGACAATGAAGGTACTTAGTGATGGAGTCTAGTGGTGGCTGACATGCAGTGTAGAAATTAAATGTATGCCATGACCACTTCCTGTACATACTTGTCCCGAAATGCGTTTAAGACATACTGTGTACGATTACATTGAATTATATTCATCATGCCCACTATGTTCCCCGGCGTCGTAAGAGGTCTCCTAACGGCAGAAAACATTGGATTACGTTCCACATGTCCACTATGTGTGACCTAGTTCTGAGCAGACATACATTCAACACAGTTGAAGACAGATGGTTATGTGGCAAAAACGAATTGTGGAAGTTGGGGAATGTTCATGATAATGTGGTCTAAACAGAACCACAGCAACCAGCGACAATATCAAGCCCAAGGCATCCATGGATCAGGGGTGTAAGGTGGATGTGCACATGGCATGCGTTCATTCAAAATCCAGCACAAGGTCTCTGGTTCAGATGGGTCGTTCACCCAACTAGGTTGCTCCTCCCTTGCAATGAACGTGTCCCAGCGAGTCTTGATCCTAACCCAGGCCTCCTTCACTTGCTGGGGAGTGAGCTGTGGCCTGGTGGGTACGGTACGTTCGCCACCCCAAGCACCAACTTCATCCCAGCGTGTGGCGTGGTTGGTTTGGTAGATCCTACACACCGTGTCCCAAGTGTAGACACGGTCGGTCCAGAACCGCGTACGCACGTCCATAACGTCTGTGGGCTCGCTGTCGTCATGTCCACATAGCGGGCGACCCATGTTGTGTGCTGTGTACAACAACGTGAATGGAGATGGCTTATGATGATTGCCAGCCCCGTATTTGTATGTGGTCTACGTGCGGTTGCATCCGCACGGACAGTTAGCCTCGGATGATATCCATGGCTCCCATGCATCTGGGCCGTTCAATGGTCTAACACTGGGCAAAGGCCAGTCGAGGGTCTGTGCCATGGCTTCAGGTGTCGCAGCCCATGTCGTCTGTCGCGGATGGCGGCCATGTACATTGCGCTTACGTGCCTCTCTGCGGTCCCATGCATCCCTGATTGCGACCCATGCTCGGTGGGCAACAAAGGGGTCCACATAATATCCAGTATTCCACCCGCGGCCATTCCCGCCAGTCGTGCGAGCTTCTGAAGACATGACGAGAGTTTGCGATGATGAACCATACAACCTAGGTCGTAATATGGGCGCGGGACAGGACGCCCGCCGTTCTGGACAGGACGGGCAGCCGTCCCGACGCGGACTGTAACCCTGAACACTGCCCCTTCTTTGACCGGCAACTTGCCGGTTCAACAATGTTTAAAACAAATTATGGTGTGAGGTTAGCGAGGTAATGTACATTGCACTTGATGGGCGGTGCTCGCGTTAGGCGAGTCAGCGGCGCACGATCATTGGAGGATAAGCAGTGTCACGGTTGCACTGGACCAATGCTGGTCCACGAAGACTGAAGACGCCAAGTCAGACAGGAATCTGAAAATCGTGTGGTGCACTTGGCGTGGCGACTGCCACGCTGTCATTGGTGTGCGAGGCTACATTGGGGTCATGTTTCAATGCTGTTGTCCTCTGCCGTCCCGTGTGGAAAGTGGGTATGCGGAGTATTAGTTCGTCCTCCATACGATTTTTGGCTCGGTGGACGTCCGAAGTATTTCTTTTCTACAGTGGCTACCGGAAGCATTTTACAAAGTTTGTGGACGTTATACGCGTTTTCCTGCAAAAGTGGCCCTCCCATACTTTTTGTGCGAAAAGTAGGTACGACGTTCTTTAGTTGCGAAGACAGTGGGTATCCGGCAAGTGTACCCGACATTGGGGAGTTTGGGTTTTTTTTTTTACTTGCCCGGGCATCTGCCGGGCCCCGCGGTAGCGGGGCCCGGCAGATTCCCTTTCATTTATCACACGTGCGCCGCATCTCGCAAATCCCCCCAATAACATACAAACCCCCTAGTTACACTGGGGGGTTTGGGTTTTATTTTTTTACTTGCCCGGGCATCTGCCGGGCCCCGCTACCGCGGGGCCCGGCAGATTCCCTTTCATTTATCACACGTGCGCCGCATCTTGCAAACCCCCCCAAAACTACGTCAAACCCCCTGAGTTAAATGGGGGGTTTGGGTTTTATTTTTTTACTTGCCCGGGCATCTGCCGGGCCCCGCGGTAGCGGGGCCCGGCAGATTCCCTTTCTTCTATCACACGTGCACCGCAACTCGCAAACCCCCCCAAACCTACGGCAAACCCCCTAGTTTAAATAGGGGGTTTGGCAGTGTCATCGCAAGCTCGCAGGGAGGTTTTGCCGCGGAACCCCTCCTGCGAGCTCGCGATGGCGGGCGAAGTTCGGCTCCGCTGTCGAAGTTGAAATCCATGTCGAATCCGGTGAATACATGAGAAATATGACAGTCGTGCCCATTTTCGCTCGAAGAAGGACAAACATGGGCATCGCTGTTATGTCGTTAAACACCATGGACATCGCTGCTAAATCTGGCGAAACGATGGGTATATAACTACTCCGTCCNCACACACACACACACACACACACACACACACACACAAGTGTCGAATTACGAATGAGGTATAGTCGGGGTCGTTGGGTCAATCGTCGAGCGACGCTTGAAGAGTCGCGCCGTGAGTGGTTGGATTCGAGAAGCTCCTCCGAGAAGTCGGGGGCTTCAAAGATCGACGCCGAAGATGCGAGATGTATCTTTATAAATTGAGATACGTCGGGATGTGTCGAGAAGTGGACCGAAAGGTCTGACACTTCTGTCGATGATTTTTGAAAGTGGTCGGAGAGAAGGTTTGTCGGAGGGCGAGGGCAGTTGGCCGAATTTCCCTCGATCGTTGGAATGAAAATCGAGGTCTCGAAGCACGGTGGGCTATTTTTATTAATTACATAAATGCCCACTCGGACAGACTACGGACTCGTGTACTTCTGGTACGCAACAGCCATGCCATTTGACAAGATAATTTATTGTTTTACCACGTCGGTGATGGCAGAGGATGTCCTCAATGACTTACTCTGTGTCATCGTCCACTTATACATGAGGAAGGGGAAGGATATCCCTTCTGGGGAAGTTATTGCCGCGGTCTCGGTAATGCTTGAGTCTGCCGATGTGGAACACAAGATGAACTTCGAGCGACGCGTGTGGAGTCGTGTCGTGAATGGTCGGATTCGAGAAGCTGCGCCGAGGAATCGGGGGCTTCGAGGATCGACATCGAAGATGCGAGATGCATCTTGATAAATCTGGATATTTCTCGATGCATCGAGAACTCGACCGAAAGGTCGTGACACTTCTTTCCATGATTCTCAAGAGTGGTCGGAGTTGTTAGAAAGTGCGGGAAGGCTTGCCGGAGGAGAAGGGCAGTTGGCCGAATTGCCCTTGACCTTCGGAGTGAAAGTTGGGGTCTCGACGCGCGGTGGGTTGTTTGTGTAATAACATAAATGCCCACTTGGAGACATTAGGGACTCGTGTACGTCTGGTACGTAGCATGGAGCCTCATGCGTGAGGCTCTGCCACTTTTTCCCTTACCAACGACGGCTCTTGGTCGCTGTGGTGAACGCGAGTTCCGGCCTCCCAACTCTGCCGAGTGCTCTCGACCCTTCTACCGGAGTCCCGCGCCCGCTGTGCGCCATCATCTCTGGGGAGTAAACGGCTTGTCGGGCACCGCTTAGAGCTCAGGCCACGGCTCTCACATGTTCTCCCTCACGTCATCCCGCCGGCTGGCCGCCGCATCCGCCGCGTCGGGCGGCGCTGCTGCCGCTGCCGCTGGCGGGCCGGCGGGCCTCGCTTGGCACCCGCAGCTGCTGCCGAAGGAGGAGGAGCTGGGCACGCTGTTGGAGGCCGCCACGTTCGCCGCGCAGCACCAGCGCGACGTGCGTAAGCGCATCCGGGAGGACGTGCTGAGCCAGCTATTGCGCGAGGCCGACGTGGTGGACGCCGAGTCGTGGATGTTCGCCGCACCCAGGTGCCGCCTCAAGGAGCTCAGCTGAGGGAGGCGCGATCGATCTAAAGGTCTGTGCGGAGGGGACGACGTTGGTGCGGTTAAGACGTGGGGCGGTCGGTCACAGCCGAGGGACGGGTCGACGTCCTGTGAACGAGGACAGCGGCTTTGCGAGGGACTACCCCTTCCTCCAGATTTCTGGTTGGCAAGGGGAGGGGTTTTGGACGCCAGTGGGTTTGGAGGCCATCCACCAACGCATCCACGTCGGTTCATGCAGCAACTAGATCCCATCGACTTTATCCGACGCCTTCAAGGGAAGGTAATTGAGACATTCTGGGGACTGATTCCAGGAGGTTGCTGCTGAGGGCCTTAGATTCCAGCCCAGGCGGTAGAGACCATGGTTCAAGTGAGGGAAGAGGTGGGAGGGGAGGCTGGTCTGGCTTCAAGCATAGTTGAGGCAGGGCAAGGTGAGACTGGCGGTGGCTTAGGAGACAACCAGCCGGACCAAGCTGGTGCAGGAGGGGAGAGGAAGGAGGAAATAGGCGAGGTGGAGGAGGATGGCCAAGATGAGGAAATAGACGAAGACAAAACGCTTCCGGAGCTTGTCCCCATCCCACAGGACGACGGTCCGAACGCGGTCGTGCGCATATCATACAGCGCCGAGTTCGAGGAGGCAACGGGGCTGTTGCGCGCCGTGCTGCACCGCGATGAGCGGAGCAAACGGGCCCTCGCTATCACAGAGCGGGCCATACGTGCCAACCCTGCCAACTACACGGCCTGGCAGTTCCGCCGCGTCGTGCTGGAGTCCCTTGGCGCTGACCTGTACGATGAGCTAGACTATGTGGCTGAGGTGGCGGCGGGCGGTGCGAAGAACTACCAGCTGTGGCACCACAGGAGGTGGCTGGCGGGCAAGATTGGGCCTCCTGCTCGGGCTGGCGAGTTGGCCTTCACTGCCAAAGTGCTTCTTGGTGCACATGCCGTGGAGGATGATGGTGATGATGAGGAGGAGGAGGATGGCAATGATGAGGATGAGCTGGAAGAAGGGGTTGGCGATGATGGCGGGAGTGGCGATGGTGGCGATCCGGAGAAGGAGGATGAGGCATGTCAAATAGGAGGAGAGCTTCAGGGTAGGAGGGCGGTGCATGGGGTTGCCCTGCGACGGAGGAGGAGGAGGAGGAAGCCGCAGAAATGCGGGGGCAGAGATGAGGACGATGCTGACGACGATGATGGCAGTGAGGAAGGGGAGGTCGGAGGGGGCGATGCGAAGAACTACCACGCGTGGTCGCACAGGCAGTGGGTGCTGCAGGAGTTGGGCGGGTGGGAGCGCGAGCTGAACTTCTGCGATCGCCTGCTGCGCGCTGACGTGTGGAACAACTCTGCATGGAACCAACGCATGTTTGTGCTCACGCGCTGGATCATTCCGCAGCAGCAGCAGCGGCGGCGGCAGCAGCAGATGGATGTGCTGGACCAGCAGCTGCAGAGCCAGGAAGTCGGGCAGCAGGACGTGCACTACCGTGGTTCTGGCCCGGCAGCACCGTCCGCCGCTGCTGACGGGTCTGGTTCAGCGGCACCAGGAGCAGCAGGATCAGCTGGGGGAGTAGCAGAAGCGGATCCGGCCTCAGCAGGTGCTGACGCTGCTGCTTGCTCGTGTACTGCTGTCCAAGTTGAGGTGGGAGGGGGGAAGCCCGGCGAGGATCCAGGAGGCAAGCTCAGGGCGCAGGCGCTCGTGCGTGAGTTTGCGTTCACAAGGAGGGCAATTGAGAAGGTTCCTGCAAACGAAAGCGCGTGGCGGTACCTCCAAGGCCTCCTCTTGCTGGCGAAGAAAGAGGGTGGCGTGGATGACGCATTGAGGGCGTGGAGAAGTGGAAGTGACGGTTGCAGCGGCAGCAGCAACGACGACAGCAGCAGGAGGTCTTCAACTGGTGCATGCACCAGAAGCTCCATTGAAGCCACTGACGGTGATCGGAGCTTCAGGAAACCTCCTCCATCTCCCCCCGTCACTCCAGCAGCTGCAGCAGATCTGTGTGTTGACGTGATCACGGGCGTGATCCCCGCCGCGGGAGGCAGCGCACGGCATGCCATGAGCGTTCTCCTGGACCTGGTTGAGGTTGGCGACTGTGACGCCGCTGTGGTGTGGGAGAGGTTGGCAGGAGGCCCCAAGCGAGCAGTTGACGACTCTGAGGACAAGACGGGGCGGGACAGCAGTGGTGGTTCTGCTGCTGCTGCTGTGCCGCCTGGCGGCTGCGACGAAGGCGAAGGCTCCAAGAAGGGTGTGGAGGGCGCTGTGTCTGTGTCGAAGGGGATGGTTGGTTCGGAGTTGTGTCGGCGGCTGCAGGCTGAAGACCGCATGAGGTGGAACTACTGGGAGATGCAGCGGCGCAGGTGCTTGACACAGGCGTAGGGGACTGTGGCCCGTTCTGGGAGAATCCGTATGCCCTTCTTGTTCAAGGGTTCTGTTTCCACTTGGACAGAGACAGATGGGGCATTGTGGTTGGTTCTTTGTGGACGGCTGGTTTTGCATCGTGGCAAGAATATTTCACAGATGATTGGTGGGCATTGAGCACACCCGGGGGCAAAAGCTTCGGAAAGGTTTGCAGCTGGTGACAGTCGCTTTTCTGAAGTCAGTCGGAGTGGATGGCATGGTTGCAGATTGTAGGGATAAGTCTGTTAAGGTCTGCATGGGAAGGCTGCTGCATTGTGGGTAGTTGGGAGAGTCTATCTAACCAGATGGTTTGGGCGGGCATGTGAAACTTCAAGCGAACATTATGGGTAGGACTAGTAGGCATGACTGCGGCGATCATAGGTAGGTGTGAGGCCATCAGATTCGATGAGGGGCCTTGGGTGCAGAACATGATATCTTGCAAGCCTAGGGTAGCCATGAGTGGATGCCATGTGAGGGTGTAACATGAAGGAAAGAGAGAGTGGGGATAGCAGCAATCACGGAAGATGCCATGGCAGGAGTCCTCAGAGGATGCGAAAAGTACTACAACGGGGAGGGAGCTTGGGATCTTCTGGTCAGCGATACCAACCATGAGAGCACCACTTGCGTCGGTTCTCGACGCCACCCATGCGAGTACTGCTTGTATGGGTTCTCAAGGCCAACCATGGGGGTGAGACTGACTGCCAGGGTTTTCAGTCTGATGTTGGCTTTCATGCTGCAGACTGAACAACTCGGTAGCAGATCCCCTGCTTTCCAAACCCAAAGCGTGCAAGAAGCAGTGTCACATCGGACACGATGGCATGAAGTAAGCATGCCTAACCCCTTGTCTCTATGGTGTTGTGATTTCAGCTGTCCCCAATTATACATACAATTGACTGTGACCACTCGGCCATGTCAATACACGTGCAATTCTCTTATGCGGACCTATTCACACACCATTGGGCAGTGCAAATCCGTAGTTGCCCATTCTTTTACAGCCTCTAGATTCCTCGTTGCGGACTAGCCCTGGGCCCAAGCTGCTGTTGGTTTTTGCGCTCATTGTGCTCTGTTGTGTCCTCCCGGCTTGTGTACATCGGCGTGCAGATGACTGACGGCGAGACTCGACGCCGATGGAGTGTCCTCCGGTGGAGCTGACGCACGATGAGGTCGTCTCGCAGTTCGCTCGAGCCTCCTCTCTCCGGCGACGTGTTCAGCTCCATCGGCAGACCTCCTCGGCGGTCGCACTCCCGGCAGTCACTGCCACCGCAGTCGCTATCTGCATGCGTCCAGCGCGTACTGTCGTGTCTGCGTCGTCATGCACTGCCTAGGGTCCCAGTTACATGTTGCATGGCCATGTTTGGCAGCATAAACCGTCGTGGGCACTATCTGGGTTTAGGCTGCCATAAATCCTCGCTACTATTTTTCTAGCAGAAACTGACCGCACGGCTGCGTTCGCAGCGTCCGTATTATGGTATGGTCCAGTTTTCAGGCAAAACGGACGACGCCCGGATTTTGGGCTGTCGGCTGCCTGGCAGGCCTCACCGAGAAAACCTGCCAGCCTGAACTGAGCTATTTTCCGATTGGCTGATGAACTGAGTAACAAGCTCTACAGAGCTGGGGGGGGCTAGAACTTGGAGGGGTCCCCCATTGCTGTTTAATCTTCATTCCTAATCAGTCATTATCAGTTTTCAGCTGCTTTCTGGCGCTAACTCTGGCGCGCGCGTTTCTGAGTAACAAAACCCAGAGCTTCCAGACTTAAGACTCTAGAGCAGCAGACTGAGGGGGCAGCTGACCTAAGCAACGAGCGTGGAAGCCCGCACGCTGCATCAACAACGCTGCTGCCCCAACCTGCTGCATAGATTCCTTCTTGGTATCAGAGCCAGAGCGTAGCAACAGCAGCAGAATACTGGCAAACAGGTGCCAGACAACGCCGGCGGACCCCCATACGCGCCAGTGCAGGGGAAATGCTGCCGGATTTTTTCCGACAGCATTGACCCTCCTGGTGGCGGCGTCAGATTTTTTCCCACGGCCACTTGGCCAGGGGAAATGCTGCCGAAATTTTTTCGGCAGCACTGACCCCCACGCGTGACGCGAGGAGGTGAGCGGCAGGCGGCGTCTGACGACTATGGGCGACGACGCACGCAGCAACGTCACCTAGGTGCAGTGACTGGCACCACCAGCAGCAGCAGGCAGAAGCAGCAGCTCGCAGCAGCAGCAGCAGCAGCCCGCAGGAGCAGCAGCAGCAGCCCGCAGTAGTAGCAGCTCGCAGCAGTAGCAGCAGCATGCAACAGCAGAAGCTCGCAGTAGCAGCAGCAGCAGCCCACAGCAGCAGCAGCTCGGAGCAGCAGCGTGCAGCAGCAGCAGCGTGCAGCAGCAGCAGCAGCCCGCAGCAGCAGCAGGCAGCAGGCGCAGCACGCAGCAGCTGCAGCAACGTGCAACAGCATCAGCGGGCTGCAGCAGCTGCTGCAGCGAGCTGCAGGAGCCGCCAGCTGCAGCAGCAGATGCAGCAGCTAGCAGCAGCTGCCAGCCGCGGCTGCTACTGCCCGTTGCTCGCAGCTAGCGAGCAGCGAGCAGCAGCCCGCTGCTGCCAGCGAGCAGCAGCTTGCTGCTGCTGGGCGAGCAGCAGCCCGATGCTTGTAGCAGACGGCGGGCTGCTGCCCGCTATGACAAGAAAAAAAAATCCCCCTCTCCCGCAGCTCGCTGCAACAGCCTGCAGCTGCAGCGAGCAGCTGCTGCAGCACACAGTAGCTGCAGCAGCACTCTGCTGCAGCAGCGAGCTGCAGCAGCTCGCTGCTACAGCAACAGCAGCCACAGCAACCGCTGCAGCTCGCAGCACGAGCTGCAGCAGCTGCAGCAACCGCAGCTGCAGCAACACCAGCAGCAGCAACAGCAGCAACAGCAGCAACAGCAGCAGCAGCTGCAGCAGCAGCAGGAGCTGCACCAGCAGTAGCAGCAGCAGCAGCAGTAGCAACAGCAGCAGTTGCAGCAGTAGCAGCTGCAGCAGCAACAAACAGCTGCAGCAGCAGCAGTAGCAGTAGCAGCAGTAGTTGCAACAGTAGTAGCAGCTACAGCAGCAGCAGCAGCAGCAGCAGCTGTAGCAGCATCAGCACCAACAGCAGCAGCGGCGGCCCCAACGTTTGCCGCTGCTGACGTCAGCACCCCTCTGCTGACGTCACTGCTGATGTCACTACTGACGTCACTGCTGACGTCACTGCTGACATCATCAACAAAAAAAAGGGGAGGGTGAAAGGGGAAAAGGGGGAAGGCCAGAGGAGTGGGTAGACTGCCCACTCCCCAACCCCCTGCTGAAGCAGCAACACAAAGACAACCTACAAAAAAAAAACACAGACACCAAGGCATGGCTGATGGTCCTGGCGAGGGGGGGTCCTCCTCTGATGGGGGGACCCCTACCCCTCCTTTCTTGCAACGATTTCTGCAGCATCAGCAGCAGCAGCAGCACCCGCCGCCGCTGCAGCAGCAGCAGCAGCCGCCGCCGTAGGACCAGCAGCTGCCGCCGCCACAGCAGGACCAGCAGCTGCCGCCGCCGCCGCAGCATGACCAACCGCCGCCGCCATTACAGCAGCAGCAGCCACCGCCCCTACAACAGCAGCCGCCGCCGCTGTAGCAGCAGCCGCCGCCGCTGTAGCAGCAGCCGCCGCCCATACAGCAACAGCCACCGCCGCTGCAGCAGCAGCAGCCGCCGCCTCTACAGCAGCAGCCGCCACCGCCGCTGCAGCAGCAGCCGCCGCCCATACAGCAGCAGCCACCGCCACTGCAGCAGCAGCAGCCGCCGCCTTTCCAGCAGCAGCCACCGCCTCTGCAGCAACAGCAGCCGCCGCCCCTACAGCAACAGCAGCAGCAGCAGCACCAGCCTACTGGCAACGTCGGCGGCACCCCTGACCCACTTGCTGCTCTTCAGCAACAACTCGCCGCCTTGACACAGCAACTTGCGGCGCTACAGCCCGACGCCTCCCAAACCGCCACCAGCGCGCTGCCGTCGTTTATCCTTCCAGGGCCCGCAAGCCCCGCGGTGTCTGCCGCCACATACTACTTAGCACAACAGTAGACTCAGCGCCAACGGCATACATTCACCTCCGTCCTTGGCCCCACTCTGGGTGCCGGCCGTAGGCAGAAGGACTTTGAGACGCCGCCACCGCCGCTTCAGGCCGGCGAGCAGTTCCGAAGCTGGGAGCTCAGCTTCCGGATCTGGGCGCAGGGTGAGGGTCTGTGGGCCTACTACACCCTCCCTTACGACTCCACCCAGGCCGACCAGCTCTATGACGTTGGTCGCGCCGTCCGCGCCCTCGTACCAGTCGCCCCTCCAGCTTCCCGCCTTGCCTTGGAGCCCTTCCTCGGCGACTTCACCGCCGGTGCCATCCCCGACCCGGCAGCCGCCTGGCACGTCCTCACCAGACCCCATCGCCTGTCCAGCGACGCTGAGATCAGCCGTCTGCTCCGGGAGTTCAACTCCCTCCACATGGGGGAGGTCGAGACGGTCACTGCCTACTAGCAGCGAGCGGAGGACATCCTCCGTCGACTCGGCAAGTCGGCTCCATCCCCTCTGTCCGCGCTCCTCACCATCAAGCGCGGCGCCACCAGTGCATACGCTGACGTCTTCGTCCACTATCCTCAGGACGTCCTTACCACCATGGAGGCCCAGGGCACTCTCATGCCCTAGACATACGAGCTCTTCCTCCGCATTGAGGAAGCTCGCCAGGAGTCCCAGCTCCATCGCGCAGAGGCCCTTGCATCCCCTGCCGTCGCCACCCCTGCCGTTGCATCCGTGGCCGTTGCCTCCCCCGTCGCAGCTACCTCATCGCCCTCAGGGAAGAAGAAGAAAAGCCGGAACAAGAAGGGCAAGGGTCCTTCGCAGCAGCAGCAACAGTCATCGACTGGTCCCAGCGGTAGTGGCTCGGTCTGCCACAACTGTGGCCAGCCTGGGCACGGGTGGTACACGTGCCCTCTCCCGACGGACGAGGCCCGCGTCATCGCCACCATGCGACGTCAGCGAGAGCGCCGCCTCGCCTCTGCCGCCGTCGCTGCTGCTGGTCCCACCATTCCGACCTCGTCTAGCACCGCTCCCACTCCGATGACTCCGCCTGTCCTGCAGCCACCCGCGTCGCAGCAGTACTACCCGCAGCAGTACTACCCTCAGCCGTCGGCACCTCCGCTTCCTTCGTCGGCTCAGTCACCCTACTACCCGGGCTCCGGCGCCATCACTCCGCATTCCGTCTACACTCCTGGGCCATCATCCCGCGAGCGTCAGCTGGAGCAGTTCATCGCACTCCAGCTTGGCCTCCCTCGCCCTCCTCCCCAGGGAAGTGCGAGTTGCGTCACCTCCTGCCCTCCAGCCCATCCCTGCATGACAGAGACTGAGCTGCGGTCGTGTCCAGTTTCCTTGTCTGTCTCGTCGTCTCCCGTGATCTCATCCACCCCACTCCTTGATGACATTGCATGGCTTGACGACTGGCAGTCTCGTTTCGCGTCTCCGTCCACCGTATCCGCGTCCCTCGCGTGTTGCCATGTGACCGTGACTGATCTGGCGACCCCTGTCCATGACCCTGCTGAGACCTGGATCATCGACTCCGGGGCCACGCATCACATGACGGTCTCTCGCGAGGCCTTCAGTATGCTCGGTCCCGTCGGCGATGTCTCCGGGGTTCGGACGGGCTCCGGACAGGTGTTGCCGGTCCGTGGGGTAGGCGTTGTTCGTTTCCGTGGTCCGGCCGGTGACGTCTTTTTGACCGATGTTCTCTTCGTCCCTGGTCTCGAGCTCAGCCTCCTGTCCGTGACTGCCCTTGACCGCATGAGCATGGACGTTGTGCACTCACGTGGTGTCGGCACTGTGTCATTGCGTCCGTCGGGTCTTGTCGTACTGCACGACACCGCCTGTGGCAACTTGTGGCACGTTCCCCGCCTCGCTCCTTCACCTCCCGTCTCCTCCCCGTCGGCCGCGACCGGTCATGTGTTCGTCACCAGCACGCTTTCTACTCAGCACACCCGCCTCTTGCACCGCTGCCTTTGCCACGTTCACTCTGCCGCAGTAGAGAGCATGCTCCGCACCCAGCCGGCCAAGGGCCTTGATCCGGAGACCTTCCCTCTCCCGTGCCCCACTGAGTGCATTGACTGCGCTCAGGGCAAGATGCACCGGTCCACGTACCCCCTCTCTTCCTCACGGGCGGCCGCCCCCCTTGACCTTGTCCACTCGGACGTCATGGGCCTCCTACCCACTGAGTCCGTCGGTGAGCATGGCCGCTATGTCCTCACCCTGACGGACGACTACTCTCGCTACCGTTGGGTCTTCTGCCTTCGGCAGAAGAGCGATGTCGCCCGAACTATTCAGGACTGGCTTGTCCTCGCGGAGCGTGAATGTGGCCGCCCCCTATGTTGCTTTCGCTCCGATCGTGGTGGAGAGTACCTGGGTGAGGCCACGACCTTTCTCGCCTCCCGCGGTATCCGCCATGAGACATCTACGCCCTACACACCCGCCCACAACGGCGTCTCCGAGCGGTGGAACCGCACCATGGCCGACGCCGTCCGCACCATGCGGGTCGAGTCCGGTCTCTCGGATGGCTTCTACTTTGAGGCCATGGCCTACATGACCTGGGTCTGGAACAGGGTTCCCCATGGTCCCCTTCCCCGCCAGTCCACGCCCTATCAGCACTGGTGCGGTCGGCGGGCTGACCTCCATCCGGCTCGCGTCTGGGGCTGCGTAACCGTTGTGTGGCTGCCCGCTCCACAGTAGGGTGGCAAGCTTGCCCCCCGCGGACGCCCCTGCACCTTTCTCGGTGTGTCTCGTCAGTCCAAGGCCTGGCACTTCTGGGACCCATCCCAACAGTGCATCGTCGAGTCCCGCGATGCCCTTTTTTTCGAGGACCTGTTTCCCCACGACCTCATCCGCTCCGGCTCGCCCGTGTCCCTCCCGTCGCGTGGGGGAGTGGTGAGTCCGTCCTCCGTCCTGTCGCTTCCAGGTGACACATCACTCCGTCCCTCTGAGTCGGTAGCCCCGGTCGCGGCCGCTAGCCCCTCCGAGCCAGCTGACCCAGTCGCGTCTGCCGGCTCCTCCGGACCGGCAACCCCAGTCGCGTCCGCCGGCTCCGAAAGGCCGGCAACCCCAGTCGCGTCTCCTGGCCCCTCCGGGCCGGCAGCCCCAGTTGCGTCTCCTGGCCCCTTCGGGCCGGCAGCCCCAGTCGCGTCCGCTGGCCCATCCGGGCCGGTAGCCCCAGTTGCATCTCCTGGCCCCTCCGGGCCGGCAGCCCCAGTCGCGTCCGCTGGCCCATCCGGGCCGGCAGCCCCAGTCGCGTCCGCTGGTCCCTCCGGGCCGGCAGCCCCAGTCGCGTCCGCTGGTCCCTCCGGGCCGGTAGCCTCAGTCGCTCCCGATGGCCCCCCCGGGCCGACGTCTCCAGTCGCCTCCGCTGGCCCCTCCGAGCCAGCAGCCCCAGACGAGTCCACTCGCCCCTCTGGGCCTGCAGCCCCAGCTGCGTCCGCTGACCCCTCTGGCCCAGCAGTGCCTGTTGCATCTACTAGCTCCTCCGGACCAGTAGCACCGTCCGCCTCCGTCGGCCTGTCGGACTCAGCACAATCTTCTACCCGACCGCGCTACACACGTGGCCCAGGCGGCAGCCTCCGACCTCGGCCAACAGTGAGCGCGCAGACCGTCGCTCCCCGTTCTGTGGCGCCTCGATCCCTTGTGGCTCAACGTGTCTCCTCCACTCCCACGGTCGTGAGTGGGGACCCTGGCACAAAGGCTCTCGGCCTGACCACTTCTGCCATTATCGCAGACCTTCACCCGGGCTCTGTATTGGAGTACGCCATGCTTCATCACGAGCATCGGCATGCTGTTGTGGCCGCACTCGCACGCATCCCACCTCGGGCTCGTGATGCACATGCCCTCTCAGTCCGGTCCACAGCTCGCCCAGAGGACCCTTCCACCCTACGCGAGGCTCGAGCCTCCCCTGAGGCCGCACATTGGGATGCTGCCTGTGCCGAGGAGCTCGCCGCTATCCGACAGCACCACGTGTACGACCTCGTCGACCTCCCTCCAGGTCGGAAGGCCATCGGCGCCAAGTGGCTCTTTCGGCGTAAGTGGAAGCCTGACGGATCCTTGGATAAGTACAAGGCCCGTCTCACAGCAAAGGGGTTTGCTCAGGTCCCTGGGATCGACTACGACCAGATTTTTGCCCCAGTCGGCCGGTTCTCCACTATTCGGGCATTGTTTAGCCTGGTTGCCCAGCACGGGTGGGAGCTGCATCAGATGGACGTGAGCAACGCATTCCTCCATGGCTCACTGGAGGGTGAGGAGCTCTACATGATGCAGCCCCCAGGCTTCGACGATGGCACTGGGAGAGTCTGGCGGCTGCGGAAGGCCCTCTACGGTCTGAAGCAGTCGCCTCGGTGCTGGAACCAGGAGATCAGCAGTACGCTTCTCCCTGGCGGTCTCCAGCGCAGCACCGCTGACCCCGCACTGTTCATCAGCCCACGAGGTCAGACCTTCGCCATGGTCCTGGTCTACGTCGACGATCTCCTCATTGCGTCACCAGACGCGACAGCCATCCAGCACGTCAAGGACCTACTGCACGCTGCCTACCAGATGAAGGATCTCGGTTCTGCCCGAGTCTTCCTGGGCATGGAGCTCGAGCATGATCGCTCTCAGGGCGTCCTGCATGTCCACCAGGCTGCCTATGTGCAGACCCTGTCAGCTCGCTTTGCCGAGGACTTGCCCCTCGTGCCCAGCGCTTCCTGACCCATGTCACCCGATGGCCAGGTGAAGTTGAAGAGTCATGACCCAGCTGTTGTGGGGGAGCCAGTTGATGTGACCACGTATCTGCGGTTCATCAGGTCACTGATGTTCCTGGCGACAACGACGCGTCCAGACATCGCGTTCGCCGTTAACCTCCTGGCTTAGTTTTCTCAGGAGCTGCGTCACCTCCACTTTGAGGCCGCGATCCGAGTACTGCGCTATGTCGTCTCGACCCCTCGTCGAGGCCCCATGTTCCACCGTCAGCCGTCCGTCGTTGCAGTGGGTTACACCGACAGCGATTGGGCCGGCAGTCCAGACGGTAAGAGTCGCACTGGTTGGATCTTTCTGGTCGGGGGCACAGCTGTGTCCTGGCGCAGTGGCAAGCAGGGGTGCATTGCACGCAGCACTGCTGAGGCTGAGTACGTGGCCCTTGGCTCAGGCGCGTGTGAGAGCGTGTGGTTGCGTCGTCTGTTGTCCGAGTTGCGTCAGTCTGTCNCATCCATCACCTTGCATTGTGACAATGAGAGTGCCATGGCCATTGCAGACAATGACGGTGTGCATCACACTCGCACAAAGCACATCAATGTTGAGTATCACTATGTGCGTTCGTTGTTGCACGACGGCAGCATCAGCATCGTGTGGGTTGAGACAGCACGGCAGCTGGCTGAATTCTTGACCAAGGCACTGAAACGGGACTCGTTTAAGAAGGCTGTGAGTTCAGTCGGTGTGCGTCCGTGACTTGCTTTCTTTGTCTCTACCTGCACTTCTGCATGTCTCGGGGGAGTCCGTGTGTTGACCATGTCTCTGCCCGCCCATGTGCACTACGCCTGTGAGTCATGGGGGAGTGTTGGTTTTTGCGCTCATTGTGCTCTGTTGTGTCCTCCCAGCTTGTGTACATCGGCGTGCAGATGACTGACGGCGAAACTCGACGCCGATGGAGTGTCCTCCGGTGGAGCCGACGCACGCTGAGGTCGCCTCGCAGTTCGCTGGAGCCTCCTCTCTCCGGCGACGTGTTCAGCTCCATCGGCAGACCTCCTCGGCGGTCGCACTGCTGGCAGTCACTGCCACCGCAATCGCTGTCTGCATGCGTCCAGCACGTACTGTCGTGTCTGCGTCGTCATGCACTGCCTAGGGTCCCAGTTACATGTTGCATGGCCATGTTTGGCAGCATAAACCATCGTGGGCACTATCTGGGTTTAGGCTGCCATAACTCCTTGCTACTATTTTTCTAGCAGATTCTGACCGCACGGCTGCGTTCGCAGCGTCGGTATTATGGTATGGTCCAGTTTTCAGGCAAAACGGACGACGCCCGGGTTTTGGGCTGTCGGCTGTCTGGCACGCCTCACCGAGAAAACCTGCCAGCCTGAACTGAGCTATTTTCTGATTGGCTGATGAACTGAGTAACAAGCTCTACAGAGCTGGGGGGGGCTAGAACTTGTAGGGGTCCCCCATTGCTGTTTATTCTTCATTCCTAATCAGTCATTATCAGTTTTCAGCTGCTTTCTGGCGCTAACTCTGGCGCGCGCGTTTCTGAGTAACAAAACCCAGAGCTTCCAGACTTAGACTCTAGAGCAGCAGACTGAGGGGGCAGCTCAACTAAGCAATGAGCGTGGAAGCCCGCACGCTGCATCAACAACGCTTCTGCCCCAACCTGCTACATAGATTCCTTCTGTTGCATGTTTTTGTTGTAGCACATTGCATGGAATCCGTGGCCAACTAGGCCAAAACCGCGTTGCTTGAGGGTCACCGACCCTCAAGCATCCCATCCACAGGCCAGGGACTCCTGCTCGATCCACATGGCGTCGGTTGCGAGCTACATTTACATTGTGTGTCCAGCGATCAATGTCGGACCCATGCATGCATGCATTCGTTGCACCCGTATGCATCCATAGGTTTAGATGGTTCTTGTTGGTTTTTGCGCTCATTGTGCTCTTTTGTCTCCTCCCGGCTTGTGTACATCGGCGTGCAGATGACTGACGGCGAGACTCGACGCCGATGGAGTGTCGTCCGGTGGAGCTGACGCACGCTGAGGTCGTCTCGCAGTTCGCTCGAGCCTCCTCTCTCCGGCGACGTGTTCAGCTCCATCGGCAGGCCTCCTCGGCGGTCGCACTGCCGGCAGTCACTGCCACCGCAGTCGCTGTCTGCATGCGTCCAGCGCGTACTGTCGTGCCTGTGTCGTCATGCACTGCCTAGGGTCCCAGTTGCATGTTGCATGGCCCTGTTTGGCAGCATAAACCATCGTGGGCACTACTTGGGTTCAGGCTGCCATAACTCCTCGCTACTATTTTTCTAGCAGATTCTGACCGCACGGCTGCGTTTGCAGCGTCGATATTATGGTATGGTCCAGTTTTCAGGCAAAACGGACGACGCCCGGGTTTTGGGCTGTCGGCTGTCTGGCAGGCCTCACCGAGAAAACCTGCCAGTCTGAACTGAGCTATTTTCTGATTGGCTGATGAACTGAGTAACAAGCTCTACAGAGCTGGGGGGGGGGGCTAGAACTTGGAGGGGTCCCCCATTGCTGTTCATTCTTCATTCCTAATCAGTCATTATCAGTTTTCAGCTGCTTTCTGGCGCTAACTCTGGCGCGCGCGTTTCTGAGTAACAAAACTCAGAGCTTCCAGACTCAGACTCTAGAGCAACAGACTGAGGGGGCAGCTGACTTAAGCAACGAGCGTGGAAGCCTGCACGCTGCATCAACAACGCTGCTGCCCCAATCTGCTGCATAGTTTCCATTTTGGTATCAGAGCCAGAGCGTAGCAGCAGCAGCAGAAGACTGGCGAACAGGTGCTAGACAACGCCGGCGGACCCCCATACGCGCCAGTGTAGGGGAAATGCTGCCAGATTTTTTCCGACAGCATTGACCCTCCTCATGGCGGCGTCAGATTTTTTCCCACGGCCACTGGGCCAGGGGAAATGCTGCCGAAATTTTTTCTGCAGCACTGACCCCCACGCGTGACGCGAGGAGGTGAGCGGCAGGCGGCGTCTGACGACTGTGGGCGATGACGCACGCGGCAACATCACCCAGGTGTAGTGACTAGCACCACCAACAGCAGCAGGCAGAAGCAGCAGCTCGCAGCAACCCGCAGCAGCAGCAGCTCGCACTAGCAGCAGCAGTAGCAGCCCGTAGCAACAGCAGCGTGCAGCAAAAGCAGCAGCGTGCAGCAGCAGCAGCAGCCGGTTGCAGCAGCCCGCTGCAGTAGCAGGCAGCAGCCGAGCACGCAGCAGCTGCAGCAGTTGCAACAGCGTGCAACAGCAGCAGCGGGCTGCAGTAGCTGCTGCAGCGAGCTACAGCAGCCGCCAGCTGCAGCAGCAGCAGGAGCAGCGAGCAGCAGCTGGCAGCCACGGCTGTTGCTGCCCGCTGCTCGCAGCGAGCGAGCAGCGAGCAGCAGTCCGCTGCTGCCAGCGAGCAGCAGCTCGTTACTGCTGGGCGAGCA